>JAZHYW010019152.1:0-39878 GCA_037355805.1 Ixodes ricinus | reverse complement strand
TCTCCACTCGGCCACCGATTCCCCCGGTGGCAGTGTCAACCAGCCTTAAGTTATAGAAATTTTGAAAGCGCAGCGCTGGATTCATGGCTTTGATAACGCTTTGTCGTCTCGTGAGCAAGCGTTAAGCCGGAGTCACACTGCTTATACATAATACAAAAGACAGTCTGCATACAGATTAGACTGCAAGTCGCCGAGAGACCGTGCTTCAAATGTCGCGTGGCAATAGTTCAAGAATGACACTTGGCACGCGGCATTCGAACCACGGATATTGCGGGGACTCGTGTTTGCTGTCTGTCTTCTGTATGATGCATGAGCAGTGTAGCTCCGGATTTAGAGAGCGAAACTTTTACTGCATTTGATTGTTTCGAGTAAATTTGTCTTGCGCTAGAGTATATTTGGCAGCTTTTCAGTTTTATTCTCGTCAGTAAGGCACGCAATAGGGAGTATTCACTGGAAGCCATATTTGTGGGTACTGTTTAGAGCGCATGCTCAGAACGAGCTCACATCAATAGGCTGCTAAGACCGGCACTCTGGATGGTGCGGAGTGCACGTTGCAAAAGAACTGTGGAAGCTCGCCATCAGCACGCGCTCAGCATTCGCGCACACAGCTATGGCCGACCCTAAAAATTCTCCCTATAGCACGTCAACACTCGAAAGAGCGATAAGGAGATTTTCATGTTCACCGAGCTTCTCGAAACAAATGAGAAAACATGGCACATTCGACTAGACAAAAAGATGCTGGTATGTACCGTCGAGAATTAACAACGGGAACGAGCAAAATACACAAAATGAAAAGGCGTAAAGAAGAAAAAGAAAGCTATTTCAACAAACTAATGAGTCAGCCGGATACGGCAAGAAAAACACGAAACTAGGAAAACAAGCCTCCCCTTAATCTCCCGCTGCTCCACACGACTCGTGTTCTCGTCTGACGAAGTGGCTTCCGTCGCCGCATTAGGAAAACATGTGGGAAGGCTTCCCACCGTTGCGCTGAATGGCTGCGCGAAATGCCGAAACCAGCTCTGGATTACGTCGAGGGGGGGAGGGGGTGTTAAGGAGGCTGCAGCCCTGGGCCTCACCTCCGAGAGCAAGGGGAGGGGACCTACTTTATTGTGCCTAATATACGAAACCCCGTATAACGAAACGTCGGACGCCACGTGTGCAGCGAAAAAACCAGAAGGAAGAGTTCCAATGGCCATGTGAAGTTGCGAAAATAGGAAATCCCGGCATCACTGTTGGTCCCTTTCTTACAAGGCGGACCGCGTTTGCTGACGGATTGTAGCGGACCTTTTCGTGGTTTTCTGTCAATTCCTGGTATACAGACAGGGCAGCTCGCTTCCCTACTCCCGCTTCGGGAAAAGGAGGATAGATAAGACGTGCCGCCGTGATACAGTGCCTCCCGAAAGAGCCCCTTGTTATCCTCTCGTCTGAGAGGGCACCGCTAAAAGTAAAGCTCGCTAAACGCTCTTCGAGAAACACAACCAGGTAAGGGTGTGTTGGGCGCCCGTAATTGTCGAGCTTGTATTGTTACGGCACACGCCTTTGAGACCAAGCTAAGATCTTCACTTCGATAAAAACAAAATGTGGGTGACGCTGCTTAAATCACTCTAATATGCTTTCTGACCACCTCGTGTTTCAATGCGCGTTGGTAGGCTGCCTTTGCCGCAAAGTACACTGAACGCTTTCCTAGTTAGAATCAGGTGTGTACCAAACAACCACTCCTTGTGCCACTGCAGAAAGCCATGCCCCGATTCTCGAGAAAGCACATGTGGTTCTCATTCGCAGTGTACGCAGAATTCGTTTTTCAATTGAGCATAGATGACTTGGAAAAATACTTTTAGGCACTCTACCCCAGAAGGCAAATATTCTGAAGGTGCTAATGATCCGTAGAGCGTCATGTTTGCTATAAAGGTTGAATGAACACAGCCACAGGGATGCACCACTTGGCTCATAATTGGCTCTACTGTGATGAAGGCGTGCACATACAGACGGACAACGTGATGTTTACCCTGCATTCTACGTCTGACTAGGCCAACGTTTTTTCAGCTGTGATGTCATTCATGTTGAAAGAGCACAAATGTGAGCCAACGCTGTACACATCGCGACACAGTTAGCGCGAACACGACATCGGCGTATTTTCGCATTTTACTTCTAAATAGTATTAGCGAGCACGAAATCTTATCGCTTACTTTATAGAACTAAATGAGCTCTTTCCTTAGCAATAATAACTTGGATGACATCCCTTGGTTTCAAAGAGAAAAACTGGAAAAACCGGCGATCGCTTGTTCGCGCTAACAGTGTCGCGCGCTGTACATAGCCGTTCGGCTTAAGCTTACACTTTGAGTTGCCTGAAAACAACAATCCAGTGTCGCCTCACTAAATTGTTCCCTCCGAATTTGGATACTCATCCTTCCATCGATGACGTGTGCCTCAAAAAGACTGACCAGCTGTCTTCATGTCTGGACGGAAACTAGGGACAGACTCGCCAGCAGTATAAGGTAGGCTCTGTGATTGTTCAAGGTGTTTCGGCTACGTGGCCAGCTGTTATTACTTCAGGGTCTCGGGACGAATGCATCCTGAAATGGTCAATGAATTTCCAAAGTCGGGTGGAAACGTTTTCGTTTCGGAAAGAAAGTGCAAAAAATGAGGAACGCTTTATGCGCGATACGCTGTAAATGAGGAAGGGTACACGCGGAACTTGTTAATATATTCCAAGTCCGGGGCTCCGTTTACCCTTTCAGCTGCAAACTATTTTGAATTCCAAGCTGCCCGCCTTTCTTCACCACGCATGACCTTTTTGACTGAAAGAGTTCAAAATGCTGACGCCCACGAAAACAGCGTTGAATTTCAGTATACTCCGCGGCCATATTGCTGCACCGCCCTAATTTTCGACGCAATTTTCTCACTTTCTTTAGAATAACTAAATGTTCTAATAGTGTAGTAAGGGCCCGGGGAAGAGCGGGTGCTTATTAGCTAGGGCCTCCATATTTCTTAATCCGGCGCCGAAAACAGAAAGCGTATTCGGCGCATGATCGCGTAACTTTCTGCGTCTAGTGTAGTGCTATATACACTCCATTTCATACCAACTCCGCGGCCCAGCCGACGGTATAGACCGACACACTGTTTCCAAAGAAGCCGCGTTTGTCCACACCGAGAATGGGCATTACGCCTGAGCAGAAATCAGATTCGCGTGAGGCGAAGTTTCTGCGCATGCGCAGGGCCGACAGCAGCGCCACCGCAGCAGCGTGACGTCAGAGAGATGAGTTGGTGTAAACGATCCAATGGAGCCAGTCAAGAAGCCACCAAAAATGCATCGTCACGGCGCTCTTCGTTTTTGTACGTTATTGTTATCACCGGCTAAAACAAAAAGGCAGAAAACAACAACAACGGGATTAGAGAACGTTTAGTATGCGTGATATGATGCATTTTCGGCGCGCGTTAATTGATTCCATCTGCTGTATACCGCCGGCGGCGCTCGGACGTCTATGCGGTAAAACGGAGTACATGAAACAACTAATTAATCTACACCTCGTAGTCACGACAACTTCAGGCATCTCGATGCACCTTCTAATCGTTGTTGTCAGCTGTCTGAAGCTTCCTCTGAGATCGCATGGAAACGGGATGTCCGTCCTCCACAAAGGCTAGAACAGACTGCCACGGAGCAAAACGCTTTCGTCAGAGATTTCCGACAGCGTATCTATAGAGCTCAGAAAGTATGTAGTATCTTCGAATTGTGCCGATTGCCAATTTCGTCGTCTGTGCTACGAACACCAATAATGGCGGCACCCAGTAGAAAACTGGGGAGTGAAGTGCCCACACTCTTAGCTTCTTGAGTGGTTCTAGGTAGCACTATGCAGTTTCGTTTAGTTTTACTTTTAATTTGTGTGGCATATTGCAGTCAATGCCGGCGTGGTAAACTTATATGAAGCTTCATAGACATGTCATATACGTAACACAAGCCCCACTTTCGCAACAACGACGCCTGTATAGTACGAAACATACGGACACCCAGTGTCAGAAGTTGTACTTTTATCTTTACCTGCGTTCGCAGGATCGATAGGGCTGCTCACGCAAGAGTGACAAGCTTCTTTGGATTTTTCTTTTTGTTCTCGAAACTTTACGAGGCTGCCTAGTTCTATATTAGAAAATGTCTAGTCATTGCACACATCGAAGTCAAGACAAGCACACTGCTTAGTAGCAGGTGGCACGAATGTGGAATTGAGCCTGGGAAGTGTTTTCTTCGCTTTAATAATCGTTTATTGCGCGAACCCAATAACCCACTAGTGCTGTTGGCTCGTAAAAAGTACACTTGCCCATAAAACAACTTCAAAACATAGAAAAATTTAGAAACAAACACCAGCACAAGGGTTTTTTTCACTTCCACCGCGACCATGTTCGTGCTCTGAAGGCATTTCGAAGTAGGCCGTGTCCCTGTTTAGAGGTGTGTTCATTGTTTGTAAACCATGCACAGGTCACGAGGCACGAGGTAATTACTTACAAATAGCCGCGGTTCTAAGTTGCTGAACAACGTGTCGGTGTGAAGCTGAACAACCTGTGTGCGTGTTTTGAAATTTGCAGGTTTGTCGTTGAAAGGAATTATGACAGTTTCACGAGTGCGCGTGTCTGCTGAGTGCCGATCAAAAACTATTCATGCGCCCTCTTCCGTTCCGTGTGCAGTTTCGTTATAACGTCCCTGAGCTTGGTCATCCAGAGACTTGGCGCGCAATCTCAGAGGCCATGTCCCGAGCATGCTTCGTTTCGCCCCGCATTCCTGTTGACTTGTTCAGAAGGGCCGCGACAGATGGACGGCTCGTCGCGCGTCTTGGCTGGCTGCGTCTCGACCAGAAATCAACGTAAACCGGAGTTGTTCCAACGGAAGTCAACGCGAGTCGCCTTGTCGACCGCTTGCTCGATTCCAGACACGGAGTTGGCCAGACACGCGGGATCCATAAAACCGCCTTGGTCCGTCGCTACTCACGGATTAGGGCTCGCTTTTATGGGAAGCAGGAAGTCCACGTCATCGATCTATTCGGAACACGAGCTGGCAGCCTCTCTGTGAAGAAGAAAGCTAGCCTCGACCCTCGAGTGAATGGCCTCGTACGAAGACGGGCGAGGGGAGCAATTGAATCGACGGTCCCTTGTTTTGCCTTGCTGATGCCCCCACTCCACTCTGGCTCGCGCTTCAAGCCTCGGGACTAACGTTGCAGCCTTATCTTAGACCCAAATTACTTCGCGTGGATCTATCTCGTTACAAAAACCTTGCGTACTCCACGTTGCTCTCAATCCTCAGACATTCCATACTCAATTTTAGGCATAAAACGGGCAGCCTGAATATATAAGCTGTGTACTCTTCCAAGATTTCAGCCCCAAACTTTCTATGCCAGCAAAAAAAAAAAAAAGCCCCGGTAAAGATAGTTTTATTCTTTTTTTTGTTTGTTAATAAAGCTGCAGAGGTCAACAATTGCCCACCTAGTCACAGTTCATAAAAGAAAAAGATTTCACTGTTGGTATTGTTTTCAGCGGCACTGCGTACGAAGTTTCATCAGCGGGCGCTTAGGCAACGCGCTCGTATCTCCTCCCTCCTCTAGTCGGTTGGCTTGGCTATCGAAACTGAACATCATTTGATGTATACGACCTAGTCAAAGCCGTTCGAAGGGTAACTCACTGCAATCCTTTAAACGACCTTGACTAATTTGTGCATAGAGTTATTACAATAAACGCTAGAGGCTCAGCTGGCGCTAGTGTGCTGTTGCATTTTGAAGCAGACAGCAAGCAGTCAGAAATTGACTTCCGGTAATGCATTTCTATGGGAAAAAGCGAGTGCATTTTCTCTCTGCGCTCGATTATAAGAGCAAATATCGCGAATAATTTGTACGTACCAGGCACCTTGGAACATTTCTCAGTCACGCAGACGAAATAATTGGTCAGTTACGGCGTTTTTCTTCCAAATACATCGCATTAAAAACGGTGCTAAAACGGCTTCGTACGTGTATTTTTGTGCACTGTCGGACACTGTTAGCGCGAACACGGCGTCGACGCTTTCCAACATGGGGGATATACGTGCCAAACGAACGAAGGACATGTGGAAAACCAGACATGTACACGTTACCCCACAAGAGTAACTAAATACCGTTACTCGTTACTCGCTCAAAAAGTAACTAAATACGTTACTCGTTACCGATTCTCAAAAGGAACGCGTGAGTTACTTCAAAAGTAACGAGTTACTTTTCACGTTACTTTGACGACCAATTACACAACTGTTTTTGTTTAATGGTTTATTGTTGTTTTTAGTAGTCATTGCCCTTAAGCAGCAGCTGCCTGAAGAAGTTTTTATCAGTTTTGTTTCCCGCTTCCTTGAAAATACATCTCCGGCGACGCGGAAGAGCCGTTCTACCGACCGACGCGCTCGAAGGAACGACAGTGTTGTGCTTCAGGAAGAGCTGGTGAATCTTCAAGAACTGCGCCTTCATTGAGGACTGTGGGCAATGGGTTCTGTGCCTTCCCGTGTTTGCAGCCTCCGGGTTTACATTCGGTCCGTACCCGTTTCTAGAAGGTTCAACCAACGATCCTGATTGTGCTCGCTGGGTGAAGGACATTCTCAGCTGTAGAGTTCAGTACAGCAACGTTTATCACTGGACGCGTCAGTCGAACTGTTCGACTGACGTGTTCAGCGATATACGTTGCTGTACTGTCATACTGTTTAGTTGTTTTTCGGGTCCTTTGTCACAATAGACGCATACTCAGGCTAGAATAAAAACAAGGCCGTTTAAGCGGTGTTGTACACGTTACTTCTCAAAAGTAACGAGATACCGTTACTCGTTACTTGGCCTTCAAAGTAACTAAATACCGTTACTCGTTCCTTTTCTGAAAAAGTAACTAAATACGTTACTCGTTACCAAAAATAGTAACTAGGTACAAGTAACTCGTTACTTGTAACGCGTTACGTACATGTATGTGGAAAATCAAGAGAGACGGCAAGAACTACGCAGTAACACTGGATAAGTAACTCCTTGAGCACGCAGACGATCAAAATAAATTGAAAAGCCACGTAATATAGTCAGATTTGCAATAAATAAGTACTGCTTCATTCTTTCTCCTCATGCATATGTGCGAAGATGCTTGTTCTGGGTTCAAATCATCACCCGCACGCTCCAAATCTTTGCAAATGGGGGAGCCAGAGAGCAGGTGCCCGATAAAAACTGCCCGACATACGAAATAATTAAACGAAACACCTTTCGTAGCTCATGTGCTTTATTTTTGCGTTCGAATGTTTCTTTAACCGATCGTAAAGATGCACGACGGAGTCATTTTCATACAATGACAGGACGGGCATATTAGCAATAGATAAGCACCACCGAAATGCTAGCAAACCTTGAACGCACTCTACATTCCTTTCGATCGTTAGTTTGCTTAGAATCGTCGCTCGTTTTCACATACCTTCCTTGAAACAGAGGTTTGGGGCTGAAATAGAGCGAAGTTTAACATCGTTCAGTGATAAAGAAAAATGCTGTAACTAAAGCAGTTACACTTTCACAATACCAATAAAGGTACATACTATCCGGTACAACCGAAATGACAAAAGTTATTCGCGTTATTTTCCGGCGAAGAGACAAAATTCACGCGCGTTTTCCCATAGGAATACACAGGGAGGCTGGAAATGTAGACTGCATGCTGTCTGCTTCAATGGACCTTTTCCGAGAAGCGTTCTGCGCACGCGCGAGCGCCCGATGCCAAGCGGCGGAAGTTGAAACCAAAAATCGAGGAAATTCGGAAGGAGGCTGTAGATCAGCGAGTAGCAAACGTAATTGCAGCATACATATAATTGTGTTACGCAAAAAAAGAAAGCGGACGGAAAGAATAACACGACGTTTAAGTGGACGCCACGGATGCCCCACTTGGACGGCGCGTTGGGCACGCCCCGCTGCTCAGAGAACGAAGAAACTGGTAGCGTAGCTCCCATTATCGATTGGTAGCGCAGGTAGGTCCCTTCCTCGATTTTTAGTTCGTGCAGCCACCGCCTGGTGCCGTCGGTATGTGAAAACGGTCCATTTGCAACCGGAAGTCCCGTAGACACTAGCGCCAGCTGAGCCTCTAGCGTTTATTGTAATAACTGTATGAATTTGTGTGCGCATAAGATGATAGTCAGTTTCGATAGCCAGGCCAACATGCTAACAGAGAGGTGTTATCCAAGTTGTTTTCTTACAGGCTTGGCAGATAGTATTTTATGTGGCTTCGGTTCACAGTCCGGTGTGTACTGAGGATAAAAATTATACGCTAAGGCGTGGTTATGACTTACATAGTACATAAGGCAACGCATACAACCAAGAAAGTAGCACAAAGTCATGACGTTCCCATGCTGTTGTTTCTTCTGCACCATTAAAACTATCCTGTGTTTTATGTTGTCTGAGCGCCACCAACTATACGAGAGAATGGGGTCAATGAAAATACTCGAAAAACGCTAGATCAGAACATGTCTTGTGTTCCAAGGACTCCGCTAGAGCCGCTAGAGCCGCTAGAGCCGCTAGAGCCGTTAGAGTGGGGGCGGCAGCTTTCCCAGAGTCATGTCACTCAAAACCGCATGGATCGTCTTACAAGTTGGTTATTATAAGTTCGACTTCGCATTTATATTTTATGATGCATGCATTCTTGTGCTACCGCACCCCATATTTTGTTTTTGTGAGATGTTGAACTGTTGGTGGTCTGGAATTGTCCGGTTGTTATCCGGAGATGTAGAGGAAAACCCAGGTCCTGACAGCAATACTAAGAAACCGCTTAGACAAACAAAGGGAAATAGCTGAAGATATAGCGGAAATTAAAGCAAACGAAATAACCGTGGATAGTAGGCTCCAGGCAATGCAAAACAGGCTTGGTCAACTAGATGTAATCTCAAACATTATTACATAAAACAACAATAAGCTAGCTAATGTTGAGGTTACAGTTATTCTGCTAGGAAAGACCACTGAATTGCAGCAACAAAGGCTAAGTAACCTTGAGGATAGAGAGAGGCGAAACGATATGCTTGTGTTTGGCATTCCAGAAGCGAACGACGAGACAGCTCCATATTTGTAACGGAAAGTGATAAGAAAGATCTTCTTCGGACAACTTGGTATGACTGTGACGTCTGCTGAAAGAATCCATCGCTTGGGCCCGAAACGACACGATAAAAACAGACCCGTCATCCTCAGGGTATATAATTACGACGAAAAGCAGCTGGTGTTCAAGAACTACAAGAAACAGAAAAATACCCTCGTGAGCGTGTCCGATGACTATTCAAAAGAGACAGTGGAAAAACCACGGCTACTCTTTGGCACTCGGCACAACAACAAAAAACGGAATGGAGATAAAGTGCGACTTGTGTAATACAAACTTTTCGTAAATGATGTGGTCTACATGAAACACGAAACATCGTCAAACCCTCAATCCCAATCGCCTAAACACATCCAAGTGATAAAGGTTCCTATCGCTCATTACACACCGTCGTTAAGAAAGACAATTTCTTTTTTTAGTAGATAAAGGAATAACATGCTCACGCATTTGTCAGCCGCTTTGTGCACACAGAAAGCTTCGATTGATTCCTTTCCATCTTCTCATTCCCTTCCTTAATAATCATTGTGTGCTCTAACAAAAGTTCACACCACATCGTTTGCAAGATGACCACCCAAATTATTGCGTACGGCTAGCTTGTGTTCCCGCGCTCTTTCATTAAAGCATCAGCCGGTCTGACCGATGTGAACTTGGCCGCAACTAAACGTAATCTCATAGACCACCTTAGTCACGCATTCGGTGTATCTTGTTACATGTTTTTTTTTTTTGAGCACGTTAAAAACTTTCGTTTTGTCATCGCGGAGCATATCTTTGAAAGTCTGCACGTGGCTGAGAACACTACATCAACCCTGTGTCTAACAGCCATCTTTTTTAATTGTGAGACACTTTGTGCAAATATGGAACCGTTTGCGCTAAAATCCTGTCTGCTTTTTTTTTTGACAAAAAATTAAACAAGAGGGCGGTGACAAATGTCGTGAGAAGACAGAAAAGCTGTCAGTGATGGTGGTTCCATATTTGCACGAAGTGTCCCGCAATTTAAAAAAAGATGTCTGTTTTACACAGGGTTATGTAGTGTTCTCAACCTCGTATGAACTTTCAAAGATATGCTCCGCGATGAAAAAACGAAAGTTTGTAACGTGCTCAAAAAAAGATGTAACAAGATACACCGAATGCGTGACTAAGGTGGTTTATGAGATTCCGTTTAGTTGCGGCTAAGTTTACGTCGGTCAGACCGGCCGACGCTTTAATGAAAGAGCGTGGGAACACAAGCTAGCCGTACGGAATAATTTGGGTGGTCATCTTACGGAGCACTGCAGACGATGTGGGTGAGAACCTTCCTTAGAGCATACAAGGTTTATTAAGAGAGAGAATGGGAAGATAGAAAGATAAATAATCGAAGCTTTTTGTATACACAAAGTGGCTGACAAATGCGTAAGCATGCATGCCATCCCTTTATCGACTAAAGAAAGAAATTGTGTTTCTTGAGGGCTGTGTGTAACGAGCAATAGGAACCTTTATCAGTTACATGTGTTTAGGCAATGGGGATCGAGAGTTTGATGATGCTTCGTGTTTCATTAAATCAGTTGTAAGTTGGCGCCTGTCCGTGTTGTACACGTGTCTTTTATCGTCCTATTTTGTTCGCGCCTGTTAACCTTTTAATTTATAAAATTATGTGTGAGGAAATGTATCACATCCTTACGTTTAGTAAGTGGAACATATTTTAGAGTGTACAAAAATAACATGGTGTAGGCGTGACAGCGCGTAAGAACAAGGACAAAGAAGAGTACACACAACACAGGACGAGCGCTCGTCCTGTGTTTTGTAGTATTGTAGTACCCCTCCTCGCTTCATCCGCTTTTCGGTGACCTCGGTGCTCGTGAGGTTTGACGTCACACGCCACCTGCCAATGCTATCCATCCGTACTGTCGGGCCCTCGTATCCTTGGACGAGTTCCAAAATTTACCCGATCTTACTCCAGGGTAAGTGTTTGGGACCTTTGCGTTCGAAAACCTACCCGCGTCCAGCGTCGTTCTATCTGTGTTATCGAGTGGCACGACACGCCGGAGTAGCTCGGATCTATTTGAGTAAGATTTCGAACACAGCCCTGTCCTTTCCCGTTCTTTGGACCTGAAGAGCAGCGGAGGCCTTGAGCGATTGACCGACAGCCAACAGAGCTTGTGAGTGGCTGTCCGGATCCACGTGATGAGAATGCTCCAGGCCCTCGTAGAGGACCGACACCTCCTAGATAACAAAGCCGTAGTGCTGATAGAGATGTCGTCACAGTATGCACACGACGATTGTGTCAAGGTTCGGCTCAAACTTGACTCGAAGCATAGCGCTAACGCAGCACTCGTTTCCAATCTGCGTCCAGCGTTGGCTTTCTCTGATGACGCCATCTCATTCAGCAGTACGGCTTTGCTGTCTAAGAGATGTTGAGGGGACGAGCGGTTACGAGGCGGCGCGCGCCGTCATTGGTTGAAGTTGGGGGAAACCAAGGCATGTGTGCGCATCTCTATGGTAAACAAACGCACGAGGTGTGCAACAAGCAGACGAACTTGCGCACTATCCTACACAGCGTGAAAAGCAGACAAACTTGCAGGTTTCTTAAGATGTCAGTTACCACAGCGGCGCTTTTGATGCTGAGAAAGCGCAGAAGCATATGCCGAGGAGCTCCGCCGACGATAGAACTCAAGAAGCACAATGGACGTACTTGGGGCACAAAAACCCGGGCTTTTACTTCGTTCTTTCCAGCCTTTGAGTGCTGCCGACGAACCGACTTCTCGGGCGGCGGCTCGTTTTAACTCCGAATAAAAACGGGTATATGTAGAAAAAAAAAATCGAGCACCAACGGAGGCTTTTTTGGGTGGCCGACTACTCCTGTCGGAGCGGTGGATTCAAGCCCGAGAGTATTCGAGCGAGCTGAAAAACACCGCTTCCGCTCTCGGCATGGATCTCGGACCAGATTTCGATCGGGAAATACGTCACGCGAAGCCGTCCTATACTGTGCGTTTTAACTTTTAATAGTACAGGGACCTGTGGCGATAAATATTACGTAAATAAATATCAAAGAGAACAGCTATGAACTAAGCGCAAAAAAAAAAGAAGAAAACCTGCTATACGTCGAAGCGTCTTGAATTACGAAGAATACTTCATAATACTACTCGTTGCCACTTTATATAAAAAAAAGAGCTTTGCGCATTGTTTATTTTCCGCGCGAAGTAGTTCCTACAACAGTTTGTCGGAGGAACAAGCGATGCCTTTTGCCGTTTGAAACGTGTATACGTTTTGGTAAGATAACACATATCTAGTCTAAAAGGCACCCATAGACCGTTCCAGCTCTTATCTTCCAGTGGAAAAATGCTGAGTCACTGGACTGTTACGCATGCGTGGCGTCTCATATTTCGTAGAAGACAGCTACTGCGCACACTCAGAAGCCCAGAAGACAAAGTTGGCAGCGCCCAGAAGGCGGTATTTGGAAAGGTCTATATATGCCTTCATTCTCTATATGAAAATAGGAATTAGTAGTGCTCAGACTTTTCTTTACTACATTTCTTGAGGTGAAAACAAGTATAAATGACAACTGATGGCGAGTAATTAGCATATTATCGTCGCTTCACAGCCAATGAAATTGAAAAATTTGCCGATAGAAACGCGGAAGAACCACTAGCGAAGCAAGAAACTTGCTCCGTGATTGATTTGAAAGAAGAAAAAAAAAAGCCACATATCTGTTCTTTCATAAACTGTCAGGGGCTAAGGATGTCTAAATGTAGAATTTTGAGTATAAGAATAAACGAAAGTACAATTCTGTCTCAACGTAGAGCAGTGGGGTGAGTGCCGGGTAAATATGCGTGGTACGGAGCGAGATACCGGCTACGCCTTGTCTTTCATGACACTCGAGTGCTTTTTATAGAAGCTTGTTTTTGATGGCATAATGTTTGTTGGGCTTTAGTCAGTGAGAACGACCAGTTCCAGAAGAAAACACGTCCTAGCAAACTAGCAGCAATAGAAATACAGGGGCACTATTTTTTCCTGGGAGGGGGAGGGGTGGGGGTTCCAGTTTCGGGTCCCCACCACGCCCCTAAAATTTGACCAACCAAAATAGTTAAACGTCCCCATAAATGTGATGTCACCGCTCCAAACAAACCGTTGCTAGGGGCGTTGTTATGGACAAATACATGGGAGTGGATTCCGCTCTGAAAGAACGGTCAGTTAAAAATCGGACGTGAAATTTAAACTCCTAAAAATAATAGATGAAGGAAGCCTATATTTTACACTTACCACGACAGAATTTGGCCGAAAATCGACTGTTTCTGAAATATTTGCTACAGCAACTTCTGAGGCGTCTCGAGATGCTTGTTGCAGTCTGCAGACAACAAATGCATGACGAGCCCAGACGGAATGACTAAAATATGCCGTCTGCAACAGTTTGAATCGTTTGCACAATGATACGATTTTGATTTTGTTTTTATTTGTAACATGGCAGGCCTAAGAAAACTAATCATGTTTATAAAAACGAATTGTATTGGCGTGCGATACGGGATACTGTATGACGAAACTTATCATACGCATGGAGATCTGCTAGAAATATAGCGAGAAAAACAACTGTTCAGAACACATCAAAGCAGCGTCGGGCCATCTTTTTGGTTTTTCAGTTATCATGCATTGTAATGAAAGGGTAATTAATCTTAGCCTAACCTGAGCGCTTCGAGACCCCATATTCCATATTCCGTAGGTGTCCTGCGATGTTGCTAAGGACTTGACTCATCTCGCGTTGGTCAAACTCCGGAGCGGATGTTATACCGAATGTAAAACGTTTAAACTTGTATCTTCTAAAAGGTGTAATGAACGTAGTCACGATCTCTGATTCTTTGGCAAGTTCGAACTGCCCGAATCCTGAGTTTGCGTCCATTTTAGAAAAGTATTTCGCTCCACCCAGCTGTCACAGTACATGCTCACTGACTCGGAGAGGGTGCAGCTCTCTCTCTATGTACTTGCTGAGTTCGGTGATGTCCAAACAAATTCTGAACTTTCCATCTGGATTCTATCACCATGGCGGAACATCAGTCAGTTGGCTCTCCAACGGCTTCAACCACTTCTAGCTTGACCCCGCATGTTGGTGATTTATTCCTTGATATTGTCCATCAGAGGAAGCGGAATTCTTTAGGGAGACGCAAGATAAAGAGGCACTGCAACGACAAGGAGTTTTATTTCGTAAGGCCATGTAAGGTTATGTGACCACGGCCATGAAAGAGTTCTGGAAACTCTGTCTTCGGTTCGGCTGTCGTGGGCCAAGCCGCGACGACCTCATTCACTCTTTTGACAACACCCAGAATTTCGCTGTTGCCTCTGGATGATGATGATGATGATGATGATGATGATGATGATGATGATGACGACGATGATGATGATGATGATGATAATAATAATAATGTTTATTGCGTCTTCCAGAACAGCCAGTACCCTTTTTGTTGAAACACGAGGAAAACAGAGAAAAGAAAAAAAAAGAGAGGAAAGTCAAGGCGTAAAGGGGCGTAAAAAGCGACACGAGGACTATAAGACAAAATCAGTGAATACAAGCATTAATGCAGATGAATACACATCCAATCAGTCCACAGGAGTACATTCACCAATTCGCTCCAGGAACAACCGTTGCAAAAAAATAAAACCAAGGGCACCATCAACTGCGTTACAATAGCCTTAATGACGCCGGAAAACCTGAAATGCTGTCGTTGAATATGTCTAGTTTTTCGGCAAAGTCATTGTATTTCAGTTGCAAGCGGGAGACAGGGTTCAACGTATTCGCCACAGGGGGATAAAATGCGCTACTAGACACAGTGCTGTAGTGGGGCACACGGAACGAAATAAAAGATAAAATCTCGGGAGAATTAATCTTGCCGTGTAAACATTTGAAGATAAATAAAATGCCAGCAGATAGCCTGCGGGGATACAGAGATTCGATGTTGTAGTAGCTATAGACACAAGGAATAACTGTATGGCTCGTTTTGCAAGTAGCGGTAGTTAAGAATGTAGGCGAATTCCTTTTGAACGTGGTCAAGTAAAGCTTCATTGGATCTCGCCAACCCGTTCCAGACTACAGATGCATATTCCAAGCGGGATCGACAAAGGCGTTTAAAGAGTGTGATAAATAAAAAGGTTGCAAGATTTCAGATTTCACTCGTTATACGGCTGATCACTCCTATAGCGTTCTCACAGCAGTAGCAAAGGTTGTCCCCACATGAGAGCAAAAAATTAGATTTCAGTAAAAGTAAACACCCAGATCTCGAATTGCTTCAGTACACGCAATTCTCTCGGACTCATTTTCGTATAGGGAACATAATTTGTCCCGTTTTGCGACTGTAAGTGAAAACTTTCGTTTTTGTTCTGTTGAGCACTAAATTATTGAACATAAGGCACTCCATGGTTTGAAGACCGCTGGCTTCGCTGCGTTTCTATAGGAGTTAAGCCGTTTTCTTTTTTACTTTTTCCTCTGGTACGTTCGCTCTTTGCGAATTTTATAAAAAAAGAAATGCACCACCCGTGGCCAACGCTGTACAAAATCGGAATGCGATAGGTTAAGAAACCGATCTTTGCGGTCGATTTAAAGAGCCTGGCCGCTATTTGGGACACAGGGTATTCTGGCAGCCTCTTGGGTAACAAGAAAACCAAGCAAGCATTGATCCTCTCACTCCCATTCGCTGTAATCTGTTCAAGAGAAAAGTATGGTCTACTAAATCGAATGCCTTGCTCAGGTCAAAATAAATTGCATCAAGCTGACTACGAATTCTCACAATGGGCACAGCGATATTCATAAAACACGTCAAATTGGCTACTTTGGACCGACCCGGCATAAAGCCGTGCTGACATGCGACAATGACCTTTCCAAAAAAGTAAGACATATGTAAGTGACCCACAGCTTCAATAACCTTCGAAAACACACATAGTAACGATACAGGTCGGTAGTTCGAGGCCTCCGACTTTTTCCCAGATTTATAAACCGGTACAACGTTTGATGTTTTCCATAACTCTGGAATCACAGCAGACCTTATAGCCGTGTTAAAGACAGTTGCCAGGATAGGCGCGAACTGCTACTCGTAGGCCCTAACAATGAGACCAGGACTATTGTCAGGACCCACCGACATTGAATTACTGAGCTTCTTTATGGCAACCAGGACATCTGACACCGTTATACAGACCACAGAAAAGACATCGAGGAAGATATTCCCTTCATCAGGACAGTCCCGCTTACTGTAGCATTTGTAAACGAAACTAAAATGAGCTGCAAACGTGTTTGCGTTATTCGATGGAACACTAATAAATCGCCCGCAGCTCAGGAGAGCTGCGGCGCCACAGAAAGGCATCAGCCTGTACCATGGACGCCCGCAGTGCCGCGTCTAGGGATGGTGATTATGGGATGATGTAATATATCAGATGAAAGTGATAGTAGATTATTTGGTGATTTAAATATACAAGATGAGAGTGATGGTGATTATGATATGCGCGTTAGGCCTAGCAGCGGTCTTTGCGGTGGTGGTTTTCGCGGGGCTGTCACGGGCTGCTTACTTCTAGCAGGCCGGTCTCGAGAGCCTGGAGAGGGCTCTTCGCGTGTCCGACTTGGAGACGAGCTGGCTGATATCAGTGGGGTCCGCAACTCAGATACCATGTAGATGTATGTCGTTGTCAATTTATAGTGGAACCTGAGTTGTGTTTTCAGCACTCCGGTGACTGCTAGTTTTTCTTGGCTGGGCCCCCTCAGGCCCCGTGCCGGCTTCATCAAGGTTATGTGAATTAAGGATATCTTGTATACGCTATCAGGAATAGTTCTGAGATCGTCACCTGTGTCTATTTTAAATATGATAGGAGTGTTTTTGACCTCCACAGTCATATCCCAAGTGGGTGATACTTTGGTCTGAAGGACTCCAAAAAAAATATGTTTCCTCAAGTGCACATTCAGTCACTTCGCGAACACGTGTGGAGCTTCCGCAAACGTTTGCGAACTGGCCAAGCTTCTGAGATTTGTTACACTTCGCTTTTCGAGCTGGGCAATTCTCTTTGAAGTGTTTCTCCCAGCCACACCAGTAACACAACTGCTGAGTGTTCTTCTTCGAGGAGGTCGTTTTCTCGGATCTCTGAACTCTGTTGACGTTGTCGGCGCTGTGTAGAGTAGCTTGTTGATTTCTATATTCAAATTCAAATTCAAATTCAAATTCAAATTCAAATGCAGTTTATTTTCGTCTATACAATAGTGCAGGCGACGGAAGCGTGGGCAAAAAGCCAACATATGTTGGCATGACGAGGCCCATCTACCTTTCCTCGGCAGAGGCAAACGGTCGATACAAAAATTTAAAACATAAAACACAGTCTATCTATAAAAGAACAATATCACGCAAATATAAAACTTACAGCTAGGAAAAATGTATCAGTGATACAATCTACACATGCCTCAATATGTTACATAAACATAATTTTGATGAAAAGTGGTGTTAGAGTTTCATGTTTCTTAAGTTATTTTGTAATGGTGGGAGATTGTGTCTTAACATCTGGGTTCCGTAATTTGTTCTGCATTGGGGTATTTTTCTGGTTGGCGGAGCGTCGTTGTTGCTGACTCTAACGTCAAAGTTGTATAAAGTTGCATTTTATCGGATAGTTTCCAGTCTTGTACTCCCACAACAATGCGATCCCTTATCATCTCGTTGTGGAGCTCTCCAAAATTGCAATATTTGGCCAGAGCAGAAAGATCTGTGATGCATTGCCCGACTGGTTCGCGTTTCTCCTTTGTTCTTGAATAAAATTTGCTTCGGTCATAAGTGATGTTGCGTCGAAGAATAAAATGGTCTTCAAAAGCCTTCTTGGCAGCATCGTATTACAGTAGAAGCTCTGCAGTGAATCTAAGAGACGTCAGGATCTCTTCCGCTTACTCGCCCATGCAGTACATCAAGGTGCTTACCTGGTCGTTTTGAGGGCTACTGTTGAGTCGACTTATGATTCTGAATCGCTGAAAGCGTTGGATCCACCGAGGCCAGTCTTCAGATTTGTGAAGTCGAACGGTTCTGGCGGTTGATAGGTGAAGATTGGGGTGATAGGCATAATGGGCGAAGCGGTTGCCGGTGGCGCCTTGTACAGGGTGTCACAAAAGAAAATTTACACGGTCTTTTTTACCGCAAAAATAAACTAGGCATCGCCGAACACTCATTCTCCGCCCAAAGGTAGAACTAGAGGTCACAACCAGATGCCAAAGTTTGAGCCCGATCCGATAACTTAATCAAAAGTTATAAGTGATTTTTTGAAAATTTAAATGGGAAAATGGAGTCCATTTTTGCTCGTTTTCGGTTTCTGGTGCCATAGAACCCCATGTGTTCGAAAACTCCATCGGCCGCCATTTTCCCATTGACATTTTCAGAAAATCACTTATAACTTTTGAATAAGGTATCGGATCGGGTTGAAACTTTGGCATCTGGTTGTGACCTCTAGCGCTACCTTTGGGCGGAAATGAGCGTTCGGCGATGCCTAGTTCATTTTTGCGGTAAAAAAGACCGTGTAAATTTTCTTTTCTGACATTCTGTATTTTCGCGCTGACTTGATTGACGCCTAGACGGCTGTGGGCTGCAGGGTGTCCATGCCTGCACGAGACGCTTGCAGCTCTTTTCCCTTAATAGCAATCGTTAAAAATGCTGCCTCCATGTAGTATTCCTAGCCGGCGTGTCAGTCAAAGAATAAAGCCCCGCCATCCATAATGTTTGCTCTACTTTCTTTTTCTTTATTCCCTAGTCCCGGGCTTATACAACGAAATCCTATTGATTCTTAAGTTTTAAGTTAGACCCCAAGCGTGCATGATTGAGAACGAAAGCTTCTCCGTGCCTCTTAAATATTCGAGTTTATCCTTATCTTGTGTAAAAGATAAGGAGGCCAGAATGACCTTGCCGAGTCAGCCTCGCCCTAGCTCACAAACGAACATCTTATACTTCGTTTCAGAGCGCGGCCGATGTTATGAGCTGAAGGGCCAATCAAACAGCGAGGGAGGCACACCGTCATGGCGTGCTCTCTGCAGTTGATGATAGCACCAGCCGGTGTTCGCCGTCTCTCTGTGCGTGCTCCTCCGCCGGCTAGTCCTATCAAGAGCAAAAAGCACGCCATGACGTTTCGCTTTTTTGCGCTGTTTGATTGACCCTTTGGCTCAAAACATCGGCCGCGCTCAGACCTAAGGTGAAACAATGTATAGGTCGGATGCTCGAGGCTCGAGTTTATAATAGATAAAGAGCCGAACGCGGCTTTGTCGACTCACAGCCAGCTGTGACACCGACGCATCGTCGCTCGCTGCGGCCACCGTCGACGCTCATGCTTTCTTTTGTTTCTAGGCACAAGTTCGCCGTTTACATTTTTATTTTCTGTTTTACGCTTGTCGATCTGTTTCCGTCTGCGACAATATATGTCTGCTACGGACAGTTTGTCTGATCACACAGATGTGCACTCACTGAAGCAACTATGCTGCTAGATATCCTTAACACGTGTGCTGGCCTGCACTTCGACCTTAATACACTTCACGTCGCCGTCGTCGTACATGGTCGTATGCGATTCCGCTTCACAATGTTTTCACCTTCTCAAATATTGCCGGTGCAAGCTGCACAGGAAGGCGTTCGCGCGCGCGCGCACCTCAAGCGTCAACCAAAGCTGTGAGCGGGCACTCTTTGCTTCCGAAATCCCACAAAAAGTTGACCCCGTGAATAAAAGTTTCAACGATCCTCACCAACCTCATTCGCCGAGGTCGTGTACTCCCTCCGAAAGAACCCCTGAACCCGCGACGCCATTGTGTCGTCTGCTAGCAAGGCGAAACCGGTAGTGAAACTTTATTACGGGCTTTTGTCATCGCTTTATGGCACTAAAAAGATAAAAAAGCCTTCATGATTAGATATTAAAAAAATACATAATGCTTACCAAAATTATTTACGTTTTTATAAGACAAATTTTAACCTCACGTTGAGTTTCTATGCGCTTGACCATAACAACGGGATTAGAAACGTTTTGTTTGGAGCCAAGTGCCATGTCGCGATTTCATCACTTACGGGGTCGATTGCGTGGAGATTCCGAACGTCACAGGTATTGTTCTTTTTAGACGTGATGTGCATTATATTTTGACGAAAAACGTAAAATATATAAGTGTAGAAGACGTAATACAGCAATTGGTATTTGAAACCGCTGTCTGATGGCGCCCCCTGGTGTCGGCTCCAAGGCGCAAAAAAGTGCGTGTCACCATCTTTGACTAGATTTTAACAGAAAAATCGGCCGCCCATAAGTGTAGTCTAGGGTTTCTTAGGATGCTTAGAGCCCGTAGAATGAATTAACATCATAAATAGACGATCTCGGAATCCAACTGAGTAACCTTTTAAAGGAAAGCTGAACAGGTCCTTGAATTATAAAAAAAGAAAGACTCAATATTTTAATGTAGGCACCTTAAAAATGATCGCTAAAGTTTTATTTAAATTGCCCAAGTAAGAGCATCGTAATCGCCAATTAAAATGTCGACGTAGCCCAGCCCGTTGCGGTGCGCCGAGCGAAGGAGAGCGCGAGAGCGGAGAGAATAACTACCAAAAGTGACGTCATCGTCGGGGTCAGATGAACCTTGCTCGCCGCTGCTGGCTTGCGGATGCCGACGATGGCGTCACGACGCTTTAGACAGATAACGGGACGCAGAGAGGCCCGCAGCCTGACCTGCAACAATCGCTGCACGTCTTTTTGTTTATGTTTTTAAATAGTAAATACATTTTACGTATACATCAACACAAGCTAAGTGTGATAACTCAGTTCACGGGACAACAAAATATCAAAGTCAGCTCCAAACATAGATATAAAGAAAAGTGCTTCATCTACTCTATAAGTTGTCAGTAACTGTGCATATCTCAATTCTTCCGCGTATTTAGGATTGATTAATTATGTATGATTGTGAGTTTGAGATCTGGAAAAAAACGTTCAGCATTGCTTCACATCCGGTAATCGAAGGAAGTTATGCATCACGTTGAAAGTCATACAAAATTGTAATACACACTCTTGTGTTTCTACATATGACATGAATGTGGTATTTTATCTTAGCTTGCCTTGTTTTAGCAATATGCGTTTTAATAAAGTGAAACAAAATAATTCACGTTTTTTTTAGAGCGCAGCTGTTAGGCGCCCGTTTCCGACTTGAGCGGCGTCGATGTCGCCGTCGGCGTCGGCGTCGCCGTCGCCGTCGCCGTAACCGCGCGGTGCATGATGGGTAAATTTCCCCGCTAAATTCAGCGGAAAATTTTCCCCGCTAAATCTAGTGGAAAACTTTCCCCGCTAAATCTAGTGGAAAATTTTCCCGCTAAATTTAGCGGAAAATTTTCCCCGCTAAATTTAGTGGGAAAATTTTCCCCACTAAATCTAGCGGAAAATTTTCCCCGATAAATTTAGCGGGGAAAATTTCTCCCCTCCTCGAGGTCACGTGACCCCCAGGCCACGTGACCCCCCCCTCCCCGTGGTCACGTGACCCCCTCTCCCCCCCGTGCCTTCCCCTCATCCTCAAATGCTGCGCTCTAATCCGGCGTTACAGGGAGTTGTAAACGGCTTTTTTGTATTCAATGGTTGTTCCGAATAGTATACCGTAAAAATGATACCGTAAAGCTCTCCGCGGATGACACTTTCATTATCCTCATTCAATCCGCATCCTCAGACTTTGTATTCGCATCTGGACCGCATCTAAAAAATTGGAACCGCATGCTACCGAAAATCCGCTCATTCTTTTTAAATTATAAAATCAAACGCTTACAGCAAAAAAAAAAAAAAAAGAAATGCATTTGGATGGCACTTTATCAGCCGTTTGCTTATCATTGTAGAATAACCCCTTCGAGCCAGAATACGGTTAAAGTAATTTTATCGTATTTTTATCGTATTAATATTATAAGTGATAATACTACTAGAGACACTTTGCGCAGCGGGAAAGATGATTTCAGTTATGTGGTCGTCCTAGGAGCCTGCAACACTCTGCCCAGAATATGTGCTAAAAAAGAATATAATTTTAATATTTTTCTTTCTTTTTGGCTCTGCGACATTTACTTCAACCAGACACGCATTTTTAAACATGGACATCAACAAAGGGCAGGCTACTAACATTGCGTAATTTTCTTTAGGTTACACAGTAAAGGAGTGAGAGAGGAAAGGTGATCACTCACCGCAGCGAAGTACAGGGAAAGATGAAGAGAATAAAATCCGGTTTTTCGGCCGCATAAAAAAACTGCAGTAAAGTGGTGATTTGGGTCAGTTGGTTCATTGCAAGAGAAAAAACAGCGCCGAGAAAATACAGGAACTGAGGGGAAGGGAAACATGACAAGGCGCCCTGTCCTGTTTCCCTTCCTCTTATTCCTGTATTTTTTCGGCGCTGTTTTTTTTTTGCCTCGCATAAATAAAATCTACGTTGGAGGAAGCTGGAATTCGGTGAGAATGTGAAGCTAGCGGTGGTGATAAAATGCGAAAGTTTGAGCCCATGACGTTACCTAGATCAAAAAATACAAAAGAAAAGAAATATTTCTACGAGCCGGCGTCTATATTTAAGCCTAATATTTGTATCAAATCGAAATTTGAGATTGTGGGCGCTTGTAGCAATTATTTAAGTAAAAACACTTGTTAAGCAAAAAAAAACGATATTATTCCTTTTTTTTTTTGCAGACCGAGGTTTTTTTGCTGTCGTAATTTCTACAGGCGCCCACCTACAGGCGCCCACCAGCCAATGGGAGATAAACTCCCATTGGCTGGCGCACAGTATAGTTCCAAGGAACGCCACCCCACAGAGAAGCCCTCTTCATGGCGCAGCGGCCCGGCCGCCGGTAAGAGGGAGGGGGTGGCCTGCCGCAGAGCCCGACGGGGCAGCCTCCGCAGAGGTCGCCCGGCCGGACTCAGCGCGGCGCGCAGCTTGTAGGAATACGCTACGTATACGAATGCTTTCACATTCCTACACGTTACCATTCTTGAGTGTCCTCCTGCATTTGTTTTGCTCCCAATATGGTAGGCAGGACGAGCAGCGTAGATCGTTTCAACAACTTAAATGAGACCTAATTCAGCCTAGCTGTTTAATACCAAGTCGACTGACCCTCTACAGAATACAAAATAAGAACAGAGCCTAAGGCCTACAAGCCTTGAGCAATCTTGTTAAATGCCTTGTTTGTCTCCATCGGCCTCAAAAGAACCATAATTTTGTCTCGCCACGGTCTCCGGAGCTGCCTAATTATGGAGGCTCGTTTCTTGTCTTAATTTATCCTCTTCGAGGGACAGCCTTCAATTAGGCAGGTCAGCACACGGGCAGCGCCGAGCTTCCCACGGCGCTTAATGGAACCCCGTCTAGGGCCCATCTTGATCCCTCGTTCTCTGTTCAAACTGCCAGACGGGGTATGTGCGCGATGCACGGCCGCCTATAAAGTATGTTAATTTTGAAGCTCGTTAATGAAATAAGCGACCTCCGCGGCGATCGCATGCACTGCGATCGAGACAAGATACAAGAAGGCAGCGAGGGACGTGGAAAGAGCGTTGGTCGTGCGTTTCGTGGGAGACAGAAAAGTCAACGAATGTTCGCAACGCGGAAACGACTTGGGACGGAGGAATTTGGTGGGCTTCGAAAGCAAGGAGTTTTAATCTTGAAGGCGTCTTGGGTGACCAAACTTTGTTCACGTGCCAGAAAGAGCGCTCCGTCGCCGAACGATATTTGCTCGAGGGCGCGAAGAAGCGAGGAAAGTATCGACGAAAACAGGCTGGTGTGCGTACCAACTAATTGAAAATACGTTTATCAACAACGTGTAAAGTTTAGCGACGTTCGTAAAACTGGATTAGAGAAGATTATTATTATACCCAATGATAGGCATAAATGAGAGCGTCGAACCGAAATTTTATCGGTTCGATTCGGTTTCGGACTCACGGCGTTCAGTTCAGTTCCGGAAAGCACAAATAACGGTTCGAACCGGTTTGAACCGCTAAACTGAAAATATATTTTTCGCCCTGTTTTGGCAATAGGCACTATTGCAACCGTGGAACCAGTAACTATACAATTTTTTTTTATCATTCGTGTAATCCACTTGTATGTTCACCCTTACGAAAATGGCATATCTGAACTTATATAAAAAAATAGATACGGTTATATAAAAAATTGGGCAGATCTGGCCATATCAAGTAAATCAGGTTATATAAGCCTTATCAAGCCAGATCTGCCCAATTTTTTATATAACCGTATCAGGGTCTTCTTATGGAGATATCAAGACCCTGATAACCTTGATATACAGTTTTTTTTTATTCTTGTAGATTTGTTTTTAAAAAAGCCATGAAAGCTACACTTATGCGGTTTGTGCGAGTGAGTTATACGCCCAGGGGGACATTATGTGGGTGGCTAATCTTTGCAATAAGTCGGCTAATGATTTGAAATTCACTACTTAATTTTTAAATTAGTGAAAATAGACATATGGTTCCAATTAGAAACTTGCTGAACATCGTCCAAAATCCCTAAATAAGTCATTTTCAGAAAGACTTTCAGCGCGTGAGAAAGTTACCACTCGTGGAGCAGGTACAAAGCTAGCGGTTTCGGTCAGGCGCCCGCGCAATTTTTCCGTCTCTTATTTAGCCACAGCCTTGTACCTGGTCCACGAGTGGTAACTTCAGCGCACTACTGCGCTTCACACGCGCTCAAAGTCTTTCTGAAATTACTGATTTATGGGTTTTAGACGACGCTCAGCAAGTTTCTAATTGAAACCATATGTCTATTTCCACTAATTAAAAGTAAATTAGTGAATTTTAATTAATTAGCCGACTTATCGCAAAGATTAGAAAACTACAATGTCCCCCTGGGCGTATAACTCACTCGCACAAACCGCATAAGTGTAGTTTTCACGGCTGCTTTTAAAACAAATCTGCAAGAATAAAAAAATAACACCCGGTATTTAGGCATTGCACGTACGTCACATCATGACGTCGACCCCCGGTATCCACCATGCTGGTGGTTGACTCTTCGACCCTGCATAGCGAGAGCAATGGTAAACTGTGCCGCGCTCGGCTGTTGCAATTACCCGGTATCCCGACGATCGTCCCATCGTTTCGTCGGCATGAACCGCGAGACAGTGTCCGTCAAGTTAGAGAAAGTATGAGCGGCAGGAGAGGGATACGCCCGCGGATTACCGAGTTTGCGGCACGCATCTCATAGCGGCGAGCAACTGCATTTTACTACCGTTGTTTACGTTCGCGCACGCCTTTGCATCGGCTTTTGCCCATTCGTGGTGTAGATGCCCTTTGCCTTTCGTTACATAACGCCGTTCCCCCGCTTCGAGCGATTGCCGCGCCGCGAGCCCGGCCAAACGGCGATCGAGCGGCGGCGGCCCTGTGTGCAAGCTAGCCGAGACGCCGCCTTCGGGGGATCGGTTTGTGCCGTCTGCGAGACGGTAACCTTTGCAAGGAGCGAAGGTATGTAGGCAAGTCGGTTAGGAAACATCATAATATAAACCCTGAGTCAATGAGAGTTGTACGTTATTTGATTTATCCTTACCTCAGGGTTTAGATTATGACGGTAACCTAGCGTTGTTTACCAGTATTTCGCAAAATCGTAACAATCTTTCTACAAGCGACTCGTAAAGCCGCGCGTCAAATTTTAGAACGCGCAATTAAGATTCTTTGTTGTTGTTGTCCTTCTTGGCGACACGTCAAAACTTTGTCGGCGGCATATCGTAACTTTCTGCTTGTAGCGCAATCACACCAATGCCGAAACATTCTGCACAATTATTCTCCCGGCTGCCAGGAGATAGACACGGCCAAATTCTAGAAATAATCTGGAAGAGTACCTTTAGGAAAACGATCTATTGTCGCGAAGTAGGTTGCAGCGCACTTACGTTGACGAGACGGGACTTGAAAGGTAATCCAAGATAGATGTCGACACGGCCACGGCGTAATCACCATTCAAACACAAAAACGAGAAGGAAGGTGTCCGTGAAGATTCAACACGATGTAGCACAAGCTGTCATTTGTAAAACCGAGCAATAAACGCATCACAAAATATTCTTGGGCTTCTTTGAAGAAATCGCTTGCAGAAGCAGAAATTCGCAGCAGCCACGCAGGGCGAAAAAAAAACGAAACTGCATGGGTCCGGCCGAACGCATTCCGATATTGGCAAGGTCATCCGTCAAACCACGTGACCACGCACCTTCTATCAAGCATTCAGCTTAGGGAGAAAGAAAAAGGAGTTAAGGACAGGCCAAAACGGAAGTGCACGAACAAAAGGCTTATCTTATGGGGCATCAACGTGCGGATTTGTCCCTTGTACCCCAGGCTGATAGTGCAGTGAATGCTATGTGCGGCCTTGGGCTCAAGGCAGGTGCCGTGTTCTGCTTCATCACCAGCTTCTAGACTGAAGTCACGTGACCCTGACCGGAGACACGATTGGCCTAAAACATGCATAGCGTCTACCCTGCTGTCAATACCGAGTGAACATACAACTCTATGAAGTCCAACTTTTGAACTTCCAAAGGAGCTGTCTGGCTCGAAAGTGACCCAAAACGATGCGAGTTTGACGATACTATGTTTTACGCCGTATAACCCACATCATAATTTAAAATGAAGAAATAAGCGCGACTATTTTTTTTGCGCACGATGTCCACAATTAATTAAATAAATAAATGTGTATATATATATTTTTTACCAATAAATGTAAAATTGTGTGTACACTGTTAGGTTCGCGTTTTTAAATATCAAATTTTTTTACGAAAGAGTTGCACATAAAAGACACCACGAACAGCACATCTTCCGACTTTCAACACACGATGAATCGCACACGCTCGCAAGCGGATGGTTACGATGCTGCGCGAACAGTTTTTGAAAGATGCTGCGTAGGGCGCAACGGCTTCGCAGGCGTTCGAAGGAAAAAGGATTCGGGACGACGAAGTAGCGTCTTGCATCTTCAGTAAGCTAACGGTTCGTGTTTCCCCGCTCAATTTAGCGGGGAAACACGAACAAAATTAATTTCACTGCTAGATTTAGCGGGAAAATTGACGTCAAGTGACATAAGTACCAATTCAATTTCTCGCTAAATTTAGCGGGGCGGTTACTCGATGGCGACGCGGACACCGCTTAACTCGGAAACGGGCGCCTAAGAGCTGCGATCTCGAATCCATTATTTGATTAACTCGCTTTCCGATCTTATGCACTTCGTCATAATGTCACACATCAAACATACAACCAAATTTCATTTGTCTTTCAATCTTCAAAATGCGCAATTGGTTAATTGGTCCAAATACCTGGAATAACTTCACTTTAACGATGTTAACAATAATTAACCAATTATATGAGACTCATGCAATATAGATCAATCAACTTGTCTTGGCGAGTACATATGACTTATTGCTTGCACGACCGAAACGGGCCCATATATCATTATCAGGGGCAATATTTGCACGCGTATATGGCGAAATAGGGCCGTATTTACGCCCTTATACGGCCGCATCTGGCAGTATTTGCACACTTATATGGCGATATCTGGGCGTATTTGCTCCCATATATTCCCTATCTGACTGCTTATATTATCATATCAGGCCGTATATAAAATATATCAGGGCCATATCTGACATTTTCGTACGGGCAGGCATCAAAAATAAGAAATCACGTTATTTAATTTCGACGAAACTGTAAAATAAAAGCTAGATTAATATACAAAACGTCGTGTTTATACGACTAAAGATCTATTTGTTTACCTCAGTCGCAAACGCATATACGGGGTGTTTCTTTTTAAGCTTAACAAATGTGTCTAACGAAAGCCGTGAAAGCTCTGGTTTTCATTAGAAACTTGCTGAGAGTCATCAAAAACCACTAAACCAGTCAATATTATCAAGACTTTGAGCACATAAGAAGGACAATGGAGCGGCAGCAGGAGCAATGCTACCTGAGCCATAACGCGCCCACTCGGATTTTCCGCCTCTTACCATACCCCAACATTGTGCTTGTTGCACGAGTGTTAACTTGAACACACATCTGCGCTTCCATATTGAAAACAATTATATGAACCTATATACGAACTGATATGAAATATCCAAAAACTGGTATGCGACATATGAAACTGATATGAAATATCCAAAAACTGATATGCGATATATGAAACTAATATATGAAACTGATATGAAATACCCAAAAAACTGATATGCGACATATAAGAACTGATATGCAACATATGCCAACTGATATGAATGTGTCCAATAAACATATCAGAAATAAATACATATAATTTTTTTTAGTATACGACGTGCCGCGCGGGCAAGCAAACACGTGGCTTGGAGCCGCATTGGAGCGGCTTGATTTATTGGCTTTCGAATAATTACGGCATGAGCGTTTAGTTTTTATTAAGAGATTCATCCCCTGAGCCGTTCAAAATACTCTCAAAGGTATGACATTACTGAAAAAATCCAACATGCTGAGAATATTATTGATTGCTTAGGTGGTCACCGAAAAACTCCATACTTACTAAACGACCTGTATAAAAGTCAGAAACGCAGAGCTCAGTAGTAGTTATTGGGTGTGCTGTTGTATTCATGTTTGTTGTGTCGTGTGTGCGCTCAAAGTATATCTTCAGCTTATGCTAGTGGTATGCGTGATGTGTCTACATGATGACGTGAGTAAATAAACATATTTTTGTAGCACATGAATTTGGTGGAACCTAGCGCCACCTAGCCTAGTGTAACTGATATGTGGCATATGAAACTGATATGACATATTAAGTTCTGATATGAAAAAAGCTGTCCAATAAACGTATCAGAAATAAATTCATATAATTTTTTTAAGTAGGAAATTCCTACGCGTTCAATAATATTTTATAAAATTACTTTCTTTAGTTGTTTTCGACGATGCTCAGCAAGTTTCTTGTTGAAACCGTTTGTCCATTTTTACGAATTAAAGACAATGAAAATAATACAGTTAATTTTTGGACTTATTGTGAGGATTAGTCCTCTAATTTTGTCCCCCTGGCCGTATAACTAACCTGCACAAACCGCATTACTGTAGCTTTCGCGGCTTTATTAAAACAAATATGTTAAGCCGAAATAGAAACACCCTGTATTTTACGTCATCGAAAGGTTATCAGTCTGCTAGATCATCTAAAATACCCGTGAATGGTGCAACCTTTCGTCGCAGTATTCAAAGTTAAATCCCAATTGTGCTCTTAAACTCTCCTTACAAAAAAAAAAAATGTTGCAAGGAGTTTTTATATATCTTATCCACATTTTAACGACTCTTTCAACTTCCTATCCAGTCCCGTTGTATTGAGAAGTATCGATAGAGTTTCTATAGGCTTTCTTTCAACCGAAGTCTAGTCAGTAGAGACGGTAGAAATGCTATAAAATATCTATACCACGTCTCAATAGACTTTATATCAGCACATTTCTTTTGACTTTCAATCTACTAGAATTGATAGGATAATAAGATGCAGTGCGCAGAAGCGACATCACGCCCAATTGAATCCTCCTTGCAAAGGCCCCTTTTTCGATTGTGTCAAACAATTATCGCCTCTTGTATAGCTTTATAGACAGATTTATAGATGTAGTTCACCGACCCCTATTAACCACACTTCGCATAAATTAAGTTCGAAAAAAAGCGACATATTTGTAATATATGTTTGTCTTCTGGGATTGTTCTCGTTCAAGTGATTCCCTTTCAAGTGTAGGGTATATGTAGCTGTGGAGCGGTCAACACTACTGAATTACTAGTGTTACGAGTGCTGCGTGGCGTGTGTATTTGTGATATCTGCGTACGCGCACATAGCATATGGCGAGTGCATGTTTTCATGGATGTATCGTGATGAACTAAAAATTATATTCAGAATTCATTTTTTTCTCTCGCGAAAACGGATCTATTGTTGTTAAAAAGAGGATAGATCTTAAAATCACAATCTGTTTTTTATACAATTTCTATACGATCTTTAGACTCCAGGCTTTATAGAATGTCAGCAGAAAAAAGCGACCAAAATATATAGACTGTGGATAAAAAAGTGGATACATTTTCTTTAGAATATCTATAGCTTCTATAACTATTGTCAATATAAATTCTGTAGAAAGTGTATAAACAATTTGTAAGGGTTAAGAATTATTACAGTGAATAAAACTAAATAATGGGCACATCCTCACCATACACATCGTGAAATTTAGTTTACAAAACAAGTCTCACAATATTTATGACGACGACGCAACTGAGGTAAGAGCAATTTTATTTTCTAAATGTCACAAACGTTTTAGAACAGTCTACTTTTTATAGAGACACTGAGCGGCAATCACAGCGCTTGTTTTACTGACCAGCATTGTTTAGACTCAGCACCTTGAGGCATGTGAATAATCATGCAGAAAAGAGTGATAACAAGAGTTTACTCGAATCTATACGATCCTTTGTACTCAATTGAAATCTGGCCTAAAATAGCGCGTACACAAATAACTTTTTTCGGCTTAGCCTGTCGTTTGAGATTTGTTCTTTACGAGATGCAGGTCAGTTCAATTTGCAAATAAGAATCACCCTTGCTAATTGGTTATCTTGTGTTAAATAGAACTAAGTAGTATTTCATACTCTACTCGACATTGCAGCTGCTTAATTGGTCACTTTCTGATGGTTTGCCTACGCAATCGTCATCGTCATGGTTCCGGCGCGCTCCCCTGTGTAATGTAGATGGTTGAGCCTGTTGGTTATTAATTTACGGTAAGGAAAGAGGGACATTTAAGACAAACAGACAAGACAGGCTTTGCCTGTCTTCTCTTTCCTTATCGTAAATCCCCTGTGTACTTTGCTTTTGTCCAACCCACAAACACATAAAATTGTCGTTCATCACAAAAAAGTGTCAATAACAGAATTCTATATGTTTGAGAAGCTAAATATGTGTCTCAGGAAAACAGTTATTTAAATCAAGTTCGAAATAAAAACAAAATTAAAAGTTGAAGGCTCTTTTCGAATTATTAATTGATGTGCCTATTGAGAATAAAACCCCGGAAAATATCTGCAGATCATATTTCAAATAATTTCGGGGTACATTTAGTTATGATATATATTTTTAAGGTGATCGGCACTTTATATATGTTGTCACGTATTAACTGAGGAATTAACTATGTTTTTATTATCATCAATAAATTTGATTTATGAAGTTCACATAACCGCTTCAGACCGACACGGAAGGGCGATGTTCGAAAATAGGCCAGTTGTTGAGTCTGCAGAAACGTGCTTTTTTGTTCGCTGTTTGGCAGTGTGAAATACCGGGTCGCGGGGTTTGGCAGAAATGATCGTGTGCTCACATTAATAGATCTAAAGGCAAATACACGAAATGTGCAGAAAGCGAGTCCAGCGATCGCCTGTCTTCACTCCTTTCTCCCTCTTTTCGTCGTTCAGCTGGTTAAACCGTTGTAATATGTACCACCAACTAGCTCAGCTTCTACCCCCTGTTAGGTATCTTTCTAGTTATCTGAGCACGCCTAGTCTTAATTTCAACCTTCTGGAACCGGAGGCCCTATGCCTCGGTATTGCAACTTCCATCTGCCAAGCAAGACTGCTCTCTCGGAGCATACAAAAGAAGATCCTCCTGGTTGAAGTGCAATCCTTCTTTGGAGCGGTAAAGCCATCCCAGGGGCACGCTCAACGAGTGTCCAAGATCCTCAGGTCCGAAAAGTGGCGGCAAGTCCGCCTCCTCACCGATGTTCTGCGAGCTAGATGTCCTACCTACAACTGGTTTTCCAACCACATCGCAATGACAAGGTATACGACGGAGAACCTATGGATTCAAAGTTTCCTCCCGATGTGGCGTCACCTTTTGGCAGCACATCGACTAGCCAAGGAACTTGAGAAGAAGCATCCGATCCAGGTAATCGGCAATGTAGAGATTTCCACAACAGCAAGACAGGTGCTGGAAAAAGGGCCTAAGTTCGCCATAGCTCCCAAGCTCGAGAGGGTGGACAACGTTGCTCTCGTAAGGAAGATAGCCGCCAAGGCCCCCCAAGAGAAAGGCCCTCAAATCATAGATGAGGGCATCCAAGCCTTTGAAAACCTCAAACACCAGGGCAAGGCAAAGGTGAGCTTCAGATCTACCATTCAAGAGTTACGAAGGAAAGACCTTAAACTTTGCGTCTCGGACAAAGAAGGAGGTTTTGTGGTTCTGACTTCAAACATCTATGAAGAAAAGGCCCAACAATCGATCAATAAGAATTTAATAAAAGTAGACGATAAACGGGCAAAAGCAGCAAAAAGAACCATCATTGACCTGTTTGACCAAAATCAAGCCAGCCTTTGCACCAAGATCAAAGGAGCGGCAAATTGCCAGCTTTCGGTGTTTTCTCCGCCAAAACTCAGAAGGAGGATATTCCTTTTCGGGCAATAGTCTCCGAGAGGACAACGTGGCAAGCATGTGTTTCAAGGTTGTTGGCACAACATCTCTCAAAAATACATATTGAGGATCCATTTAGGATTCCCAACTCAGAGCAAGTAATAACTTATCTTGAAGAAAAAGGAAGTAGTATTGTCTCGGGGTTTTCCCTGGACGTACAGGACATGTACTACTCCATCCCTCAAGCAAGGCTGTTGCACGTCCTCAGAAATACCATTGAAAATCAAGGCCTTGCGAAGTTCCAAAATGGAGCAGGTGTTAGCGTAGATACCTTCTTGGAGGTTTTAAGGGTTTACCTCTCCGCAACGGTAGTGACTTACCAAGATCAGCACTTTGTCCAGAAGAGTGGAGTGTGTATCGGGTCAAAAGTGGCACCATATTTGTGCGACGTCTTTTTAGGCGCGTCTGGGGTTGCTATACAAAAAGATTTGAAAGATCCACGGGTTGCAGTTATTTTTCGGTATGTTGATGACATTCTTATTTTATGTACCAGCGAAGTTGATGAAACATCGGACGGGTGCCTTAACACCACTCTTAGGTATTTTCAAACAAATTGCATGGGCCTCACCTTTACATACGAGCTTCCCGCTGATAAGTCTATCAGGTTTCTGGATTTGGCCTTAGACTTCCAAAATGAACACGTTTGTTGGAGATATGAAACGCGATCGGGGAAAGGGTTCCTTCCCTTTGACTCCGAACATTCGAAAAATGTAAAGCAAGGGGTCGCCACCACAGCTCTCACAGCTAGCCTCAGAAAAACATGTTCACATCAGATGGAACGAAGCTTCGAGACCCAAATCTCCAGACTCCATGAGGCCAGATATCCGAGGCCCTTCTTAGCCTCCATCTGTGAAAAACTCTGCCAAAACATCAAGAAATCCAGCCGAAAGAATGACTCTAGCACACGAAAGAAGGTTCCTAGATCACCTTTCGCGGTGGTTCCGTATATTCATGGTGTCACTTATAGGTTGAAGAAGATCGCCACAAGGCAGGGCGTCAAAGTAGTGTGCTCGGCACCCAACAAGGGGTATGCCATGTGCCGGAAGGTTAATCTAGCGGAGGCCAACAACACCGGCACTTGCAACACCAAACATAAGAATAAGTACGTCCAATGCGAAAAGGGAGTGGTTTACAACATACCACTGTCATGTGGGCGTGTGTATATTGGACAAACGGGAAGGTGCGTGAACGATCGAGCACGTGAGCATGCAGCAAACATAAGAGCCCTAACAGGGCCGGGGCATTTAGCTGCTCATTGTCGAGCATGCACGTGCGAGGCCAAGCTCGAAATGGGAACCATCTTGGCTCACCACAAAGACCAGCTCGCTCGCGAAATACTTGAGGCCTTGGCCATAGAAGATAAAGAAGCAAACTGCGTTAGTTCACCATCTATTGCCCTCCAGGAAAGCGAAAAAAGATTCCTTCGGAAAACCAGTATCCGAGATGGCACAGAAAGATCAAGTAGGAAGAAAATGAAGACAATAATAGAGGAGCAACAACATTAAATGATGGAATAAGTTCCGAGAAGGTAGCCACAACGCCAGTAGACAAAAGAGAGGAAAACGAAGGATCAGTATTAAATAGTTGGTAGTCCAGCGATCGCCTGTCTTCACTCCTTTCTCCCTCTTTTCGTCGTTCAGCTGGTTAAACCGTTGTAATATGGAGACCTGTTTGCAAGGACGGAAACTTTGTCGGATATTCCAGTAAAGGTGCTCTCCTTACTCCCAAAGGTTCCAGAAGAAGTGAGAGAAATAATAACCTCTCCCATAACACCGAGAGAGATACAGCGAGTGATAAAAGAGCTCCCTACTAACAAGAGTCCTGGTCCTGATGGCATTGGTGCTGAATTTTATAAAACATTTGCGTACATTGTTGGCGCTTCCCTCGTGCACGCATTTAAAGATATCAGAAAACGAGAACTGTTGCTACCATCAATGAGAAAAAGTCACGTAGCATTAATACCCACGAAAGTATCCGATTTTCGTCTCATCAGCTTACTTTGTACCGATTCTAAAATTCTTACAAGAATACTGGCACGACGACTTGAGATAGGACTTCGTCATATCGTTGGAGACCACCAGAGCTACGGCTTCAAAGGTCGTTCTATCACACACAACCTTCACCGGATGCGCATCATGTGCGAAGCTGCAGAACAAGGTTATGCACACCTAGTTGCGCTTCAGCTAGACCTAAGTAAAGCATTCGACAGAGTCTACCGGAAGTTTCTATTTTCCCTGATATGACACTGTGAAGTGGGAGATTACATTGAGAAATGGATTTCGATAATTTACACGGACATCACGGTAAAACTCGTCATCAATGGGATTGTAGGAACCTCTATTTTTGTGCGCAGATCAGTACGGCAGGGCTGCCCGCTTTCGCCCCTCCTGTCTTCTTTATATTTAGAACCACTCTGTCGCACTGTACTTCACAATACTTCGATCGCTGGATTCCAGTTTTCCGAACACGTCCTGAAGTTTCTGGCATATGCCGATGACATTACCTTTGTATGTTCATCCAAGAGAGAAGTGCAGATTGCTCTTGAACTTGTAGAGAGCTATAGCAAATACTCCAGTTCTTCTTTGAATCGAAAAAAGTCATGCTGTGCCTGGCTTAGAGACTGGGAAACCAAACCTTCTAAGTTTATGGGTATTCAGTGGTCAGAATCAGTTACGACCTACTTGGGGACCAACTTAGACCTTCGTTAAGGTGCGGCGTCCTTATGGAAGAAGCGCATCGGAGCACAAGGAGCGAAGCTGTTTCCAAGGAAATCCCGGCACATCTCTTTTAGAGCGCAGCTCTTAGGCGCCCGTTTCCGGCTTGAGCGGCGTCGCCGTCGCCGTCGCCGTCGCCGTCGCCGTCGGCGTAACCGCGCGGTGCATTATGGGTAAATTTTTCCGAAGGGACCCGAGGTCCTCCCGAAGGAACCCGAGGTCGTCCCGAAGGAACCCGAGGTCCTTCGGGAGGACCTCGGGTCCCTTCGGCACGACCTCGGGAGGACCTCGGGTTTCTTCGGGAGGACCTCGGGAGGACCTCGGGTTCCTTCGGGAGTTGCATGCAACAGGTTGCATGCAACCTGTTGCATGTAACTTGTTGCATGCAACTGGCATGCAACAAGTTGTATGCAACCTGTTGCATGCAATCCAGGTTGCATGCAACCTGGTGACGTCATCGGCATCCGCATCGTCATCGTCCTCATTACTGATGACGTCATCAGTGACATCACTGATGACGTCATCGGCATCCGCATTGTCATCGTCATCATCACTGATGACCTCATCAGTGATGTCACTGATGACGTCATCGGCATCCGCATCGTCATCATCATCATAGATGACGTCATCAGTGACGTCACTGATGACGTCATTGGCATCCGCATCGTCATCGTCATCATCACTGATGACGTCATCAGTGACGTCACCGATGACGTCATTGGATCGTCATCGTCAAGGTCACGTGACCCCCGAGGTCACGTGACCCCCTCCCTTCAGTACCCTTCCCTCCTCCTCCTCAAGAGCTGCGCTCTAATTCGGCGTTACAGGGAGTTGTAAACGGCTTTCATTTTTTACAAGAAGCTACCTGTGCAACCATATCATCCAGCCATCTTCTATTCTGCGCAAGTGATGCCATTCTCTACTACCACGGCAGACAAAGTTCAGCGTTCCTGGGCTGTATTTATATGGAAATCGTCCATGGAGCGAATGCGACGTCAAAACCTCTCTTTAAGTCTTGCTAAAGGGAGGCTTAGGTCTCATCAATGTCATCCTAAAGCTCGTCATTCATCGTTTCCTCTCCTTCCGGGATCAGCAAGACTCCTTCATACTGTCTGCATTTCACCACCTCGGTGCGTCGAAACTTTTGGCATGGCAAGTCACCACTGCTGCCCCTACACCCTTTTCTCGAGTGCTTTTCTTTTACAAAGAGATCGCTCAGTCAATCCGCCTGCTGCAAAACATTTTTTCGTGGGACTTTCTTCTCAAGACTAACCGTAAGCAACTGTATTGGGCTACAGTCTCCGCGCTGATTCCTCCTCCCCTTTACAGACCCTTGACAAACCTGCCAACCGACAATGACGTATTTCATCGTCTAAAATGTTTGCCCGTCGCCACATCATCGAAAGACTTCTTGTTCAAGTTCCACACGGAAGTGCTTCCCGTCAAAGTGTGGCAGCAGGCGAAGGGTTTCTTCGTGCTGTGGTCACACAATTGTGATTTATGTGGTAAAGAAGAAACGCTCGAGCATGTGTTTATTTTTTGTTCCAATGCAGAAATATTTTGGGCCGAACTACAGTCTTTCTTTGATCTGGACTTGCAGATTAGTTGGTGTACTTTGAAATTCCTACGGCGGCACGACCAAAGGACGCTGACTGATCTGACTGAGATAATCATGGTTTTAGGCCTACACGCGCTATGGCGGTCAAGAGTAGACATGACCGAGTGCACACTGAACCCTAAACCTGCGTGGCAACACTTTGCTAGCAAATTGAACTGGACTATTAGAACTTTAGAACCAGTTGAAATAGAAAAAGATCTGAGAGACGCTCTGGTGAAAGGTCAGAAGGTAGCACTAAATTTTTATGCTTCAGGAAGACTATCCGTCGCCTTCGCACGTGCCTCACTCTAATATATTTTTAAGATCTTCGAGTGTAATCTACATCCAGAGCCGAGTTTACTGCACTCTTTAACAATGTTGTAACCTTTAACTGATTTACTTTGCACCTGGGTCATTTAATGCAATGTCTAACTTATGTAACGTTCTTTTCTCTGCTCTAACATATGTATATACCTCATTTTCTTCATTCTTGCTACTTATGTTTTTAACCTGTAAATAAACATCTGCTTAAAAAAAAAAAAGGATCGGTGGCCGAGTGGGCTGGCGCACACCAGCTCGGAGCACGTGGAGCGAAAGCTCGCGCTGCAGAACCCAGGGCCGGTTTGCTCACCTTGCGGCCGCGGCTGCGGCTGCGGCCGGGAGGATTTTATGTCACGTGGCCAGCTCCATGGGGACAAGGAAGTACCTAGCGTCTGAGAAACGTCTGAGAAAGCTAGAAAAGCGTCTGAGAAACGTCTGTGAAAAGTAGAAAAACCGAAATTAAAAATATCATACTTTTACTTAGCATGGAATGTGATAAAAGGTATATTTTTTACTCTTTACATTTTGCTGTGGCAATCAGTTTTCTAATATTAACACATTACTTGTTGAATTTTAATTAGAATAGCAGACTATCACAACTGAATGCAAAAAATGAATCAGGCGTCGACATCGCAACCCATCTCTCTAACGCAAACGCCTAAAATGGCTTTGGATCAACAAATGGAATTAATTAGAGCAGTTCGAAAATGGAAACAACAAATTCTAGAGAAATTCGGCAGCACAGTTACCTGGCGAACGAAGAGACGGGCATGGGAAGATAATAGGGAGTTTACGTAGATCGTTTCCGCTGTCCCGCAACGCTCTCCGCAGCCAGCTACGCTAGCGGGAACTCTACAGACAAGGCCATCGGCGCGCCGGCGCAGTAGCGGCTGCTTCGTTGCGGAGGGCTTAGCGGAGGGTGGAAACGCGGTCTACGAAAACTCCCTAGTGTCAACTTTTCGCGGAGTGTACGGCAGATGCAGGAGGCGTGGCGGAAGTTGGTAAAGAAAGCCAGAGACATGTATGAGCTCTTCCGAGGTCATGAACAACGAACTGGTGAGTCAGAACTACCCGGCCAATGATCTTATAGAGCTCATAGGGCCTTGTCTACAGTCTTAGTGGGAGTGCAGTCAAATACAAGAGAAAAGAGAGTTTCTCGCGCGATTTGAACCCGGGACTTTCACGCCGCGACGTGAAGTACCGGCGCTGTAACCTCTCAACCACAGCAGAGGCGCGAGCCGCCGGCGCTGGCGGAGGAGTATATAAATATAGACGCTTTGCACACGCGCCAGATTGAGCCGCCATAGCCGACCTTCTCCTGTTTTACCGAAATGCCGAGCCACTGAAGCGGGCGTTTATGAGCCTCCACAGGGACCTATGCTGGGGAGGAGGACACAGTAGCACCTGCGCAGTCGCAACCTGTCCTGCTGCGGCAACGATGACGTGAAGCGAACGTAATAGAGGAAACAAAAACTGAAGGTCGCTTATGGCGGCGCCCATGCACAGCTGCTGCAAAGCGTCTATACTGCTACCGTTGTTATCTCGCGTGGTTTTTTCTTTATTTTGGCTCATATTTACCTTCCCTGGCCGTAGCTTTACCTGCCACTCCTACAGTATAAAGGGGCGGACAATTGGACTCCAGTTGAAAGTCCCTGCAGTAAGTTTCTGCGAGCGAAGTTAGACTTTGTGCTTGAAGCGATACGGATCTCTCCGCCATTAGGCAGGGATGCTAGGTACTACCTTGTCCCCATGGAGCTGGTCGCGTGACATAACAACCCTCTTGGCCGCAGCCGCAGCCGCGGCTGTAAAGTGAGCAAACCGGCCCAGGGATCCTGGGTTCAATCCCCACCCCTGTCCGTTTCGATCTGGATGAGCATCGTACCGGCGTGCGGTCGTGTATCACTAGTGCGTGGTGCACGTTAAAGACCCCAGGCTAGCGGTTGTACCGCACTGGCTAAATTGCTCATCTACAGCGAGTGACTCGTCGCAACTTTAAAATGGCTGACCAACGACTCGCTGTATAAATATCCACACAACCCCCAATTCTAACTTTTTGTTAAAAGTAAACAAAGCATTAAACACTCCGTGTAAAAGTTTAAGCTCAAGAACTTACTCGTGAGATGTGTTTAAAAATATCCGAAAAATGCCTAAATATGAATGTGTTGCGCAAGAGGTCAAGTTTATCTTTTTAATTTATTTGAAATATAAACTTTACTCAAATAACTTTAACTACATCATGTAGATCAGTTGATGTGCTTTTTGCATAGAAATGTCTACGTTGTGCAAAGTTGTATTTTATGTTTTTGATTTCAATAAAATCTTTATATAAGGTAACAGAACACGTCCACACAACAAAATGGGCCTTCTTTCGCAAAAAAAAAAAAAAACTTCCTCATCTTTGTAAAAAAAAAAAAAGGAAGAAAAAAAAATTGTGTAGTAGGAGATGGAACAGCTATTTTCCTGATTGTGCCAAGACGCAAATTGGAGGGACTCCAATTTGCGTCTTCGTCGATTGCAAACGTCTTTAATTTTTTCTAACGCTCGTCAATATTTCCGTGCACTGTGATACGCTACTGGCCTGACCGTTTGGCATTTGTACCCAAATAAATTAAATTCAACACACTGAACTGCGTCAGAAAACGGGTGCATGGAAAACTTATCTCCGTCTCTTCCGCCATCTTGGAACTACCACCCCGCCATTTATGGGGTATTGGAGTTGCGAATAATGGCATTGTTTATGCCATTCAAAAACATTACATTTTCTGGTGGGGTAAGAACCCCTCAGCGCAACCATATGTAATTCTTATTTGGGAGTTTTCGTAGATGGTTTTCGCCA
>JAZHYW010019151.1:0-26228 GCA_037355805.1 Ixodes ricinus | reverse complement strand
GCCGTATTGCTCCGCATTGTCGCCCTCGTCGCGGCTTTTCCTCTTGGCACCTCCAGATTTCGCCACAGCAGAACAAATGCGCTGACGGTTGCAAGCTTTTGTTTTTATTTTGATGCTTATGCTCGCTTTCTTCTTCCTTGCGTGTTTATTGTTCAGCGTTAAGACGAAACTAAACACACAAACAAGCGCACAAACACACGGAATGTTCCTTAGCCTTTCGGCATAGTCATTTATACTTTGTTTCACCTTACGATGTACCGCGATGAACGCTTACGAGCTACATGAGCCAATCCACAATCGACAGTTTGTCTTGTGAATTCCGCACTCCCCGCGTCGTTTTGCTTAACCGGAAGCGACACGTGGTGCCCTCCGAGCTATGCACTGCCCCGGTGGCTCGTAGCGTCATTTACGGTCCATCGAAAGGTGAAACAAAGTATAGAAGCGTACGCCTCCACGTCGACGCCAATTCTTGCTGCACAGACGTAAAGAATACTTCTTTGCTTCATTATTATTCAGCTGTCTCCATGTCGTCGACGTCATTTGTTTAGTCAAAACTGAGCCGCTAAGGCCATTGTCGCGAAGATGACCACTTCCCGCCGCCACTCGCAAGACGGTGCGCGGCTTACATTGTGTTACGCGGAACCGTTTCCAATGAACTGGCAACAGCCACAGCAGATTACGGTTCTGTTTCAGTTCGGGCTCAATATCGAATGTTTGATTTCAGTTAAAGCTTTGTTCCGGTTCAGTTAAAAATAACGATTTGGCCTCGGTTTTCGGTTCAGGTTCGGTTCAAAAAACTCTAGTTCAAACTGGCATGCTAATTGCGCGTGATTACAACAGCCGCTTTTTCGCGTCTCGCGGCGCCAGTAACGACACGTTGTTCGCCCACAAATAATTCAACTATGGTTGCTTCACCGAGGGCGCGCCATTTCGTCGCTCAAAGGAGCATAAGCCAGTGAGAGAATCAAGCAGTCAGTCACCTCCAGAGCAATGATGCTCTTTCAAGAGCCGCTTACCATACGTTAGCGAATTGCCATAAACCCATAGGCCTCAAATGAAAATCAACACAGCTGGCACAAGTACCGAGCTCATCCCATTCCCATTTCATTCTGGGCAAAAGACATCTAATTCATCCCCATTCCATTTCCCAACGCTGCCACCATTTCATTCCCATTCCATTCCGGGGTCCTGAAAGTACGGATTGATCCAGGAATTTCCAACTCCGGAGGTAACCCGCAACACTGGTAGATACAGTACCAAAACCACTTAGGCGAGACAGTATATCGGGGCAGGAATGGTTAACTTTCTGGTTTTGTGTCTTTCTTAAAGAGCCACTTTCCTAAGAAGTGAAACTCAATAAAGTTTAAATACAATTTCTTCAACCTGAGTGATAAAGCAACTTCCGTCTCGTGGGAAAACAACATCGCAACTGCCATGCACACTGCTGGGTGACCATGGCGATGAAGGACTGTTACGTGCAAGTACGTTTCGTTTGTCTGGGCGGTGTTAATAAAAGCAAAAGATACGGGATGCGTTAGGTATCTTTCACTATAGCAATATAAATCAGAAAATAAATAATTATTCACACCTTGCCTATTTCCAACGAATGTAATGTTTGAAAGAGTCGTTCTCATAGTTTTGTCCAGTGGTTGAATAGGTTTAATAGGGGTTTATTGCATTCTTGAGTAGACTTCGAGGCGTGCAGGCGACGGGGGAAAGGCAGGTAGCCCACGCACACTGTGTGCCCAAGTCGCTCGCCTAGATGTAGTTTATCTATTTACAAAAGTAATGGTGATGACCATGATGTGCAGGTCAATGATGATGGTGGATGGGTGAAGTGCAAAAGCGTTGGTCTAGCAGCTGCTCCTTGGCAAAATCTTCTGGCGGCATGAAGTACGTTTACTCCTAGCAGGTCGGTCCCAAGCGTCAGGCGAGGCTCCGGCGTGCCCAGCTTGCAGACGAGCCGGCCGAATTTCCGGCGACGCTGGGAGTCCAGACCCCCGTGTTAGCTCTAGGGGTTGGCGCCGGTGTAGGCCGGGCGGCGGTCTTCGAGAAAGCGGGTCTTCAAGTTTCCCAGTCGGTGGTCGAGCTGGTAACCGATTACCCTGAGCACCCAGTCGATCGAAGACATGGTGTTTCGCTGGGCAGGTTGGTCTCGGACAATGGAGAAACAACTTTCCTAGGTAGCTTCATATTGCTCTCTGATCAGGGAAGGAAGAGTTCTAGTCAGTTGAGGGGTGAGGTCATCAGTCTTGTATTGCGCTTGACTGGACCGCTGAAGGAGAATGATGGACGGCCCGTTGATGGACTGGAATATGGTGTTGTTGGGAGCCTGGCGTCTGGTTCCTTCTGAGGTTGATAAGCCCACACCTCCTGGAGTTGTCGTCCGCGCTTCAGCTAGTCCAGTCATCGTCAGTCTGGTCGGCGCTTGACTTCGAGAGGGGGTAGGTTACAGGGTTGGGCCTACGATGCCTGGTCATGTAGACGGATGTCCGTCCCGCTGATCGCAGGTTCGCCTTCTGAGGCCAAACTCTTCTCGTGCCCTTCTCAAGCCCTTTGACAAACTGCATCATTCCTCGCACATCTTAATATTTTTCGGCGCTTTTTTTTCTGCGTGACTTTTGTGGCGGATCGACCATCACAAGGACGTATGCGACTGCTGCCCGTGTTTCACTTTCTGGGGATACAGCAGCTTCTCGCCTGCTCCGGCTCGTGTAAGCGTCGATTTAACTGCAAATGCATTGATGGAGTCAAGGAAGACTACGGTTACCCATGGTCGACGAATGGAGCAGCTGTAAGTGCCGTTCCTCCACGAAGCGTGCGGGACAAGTTCGGCAACACTGTCAGCGATGATTCGGCTGCCATTTCGCCTGAGGAGCCTGAAACGATTGCCGGGAACGTGGTGTTAGAAAACGACGCTAATCTTCCTTAGCTGGCGATTAGGCTCTTTAAAAATATCGACGCCCTTATGAAGTTTTCTTCAACCCTTTATGTGCATGCATAAAGCGATAGAGCTGTACTCTCGGTCAGCTTTCTGTGGCATTGCAGTCAATGCTAGGGGAGCGGGTGCACTAACCGCGTCGTATACGCGCTTTCCACCTTCTTCGGATTGCCACAGAAAGTTGATCGCGAGTATAGTACATATTCGCACCACCAGGGTGCGATGGTCTTCAGTGATGTTCATGCTTAAACCGATGCAAAGAGTACCCATCCGCACCACCAGGTTAAGCTGGTCTTCGCTGACGAGGTAGAGGGGCTTAGAGTGATAAACCGGAAGTTCTGAAGCGCACCTCCTTCCCGGTTACCGCCATCCTGTACGCAAAAGTGACCACTGTCACGTGACCTCACAAGAGCCGTGACGTCACCGGTAAGATGGCAGCACCAAGAGCTGGTAGATGCGGGCTTGTTCGCTGCGCAGTAGCGGTGATGTGCCTCTGCTTTCCGACGATTTCTGGCTTCTTCGTGCTCGTTGACGCAGGTATAATATGAAAATATAAATAAATCAGACCTTAAACCTTTTTGCGCAAGATCGCTCTGGATCATCTGGATATTAGCACCTCTGAGATAGCCTCAGCCGTATCGCCGTACCGTTGCTCTGATCCCCGGCAGTGTTCGAGGATGGATAGAACTTCTAGTGCTTTTAGCATAAAATTTTCGCACTCTCCCCAGCTTTGTTTGAACGTTGGAATATCGGAGCGTCGACTGGAAATGAATGTGTTTGGACGTAAGGCCTAGGGGAATTTGTTTTAGCCTCAGGTAACCGCATATCACAGTAACTTTTAGCATGAAGCTCCTGGGTGATCTTTACGTTTTGTACTATTCCTATATTTTACGATATATTTTAGCATAAAATATTCGCATTTTCTAGCTTTGTTTGAATGTTGGAGTGTCTGAGAATTGAAGCGAAAGCGTAGACGTCGCTTAGGACCTAGCGGAAGTTGTTTTAGCTCTGCTTTACCGAGTAACCATAGCAACTTTTAGCGCGGAAGCCCCAGTCTTTCCTGTCTTCTGTTTTCTTCAACAGTTTCCTGCTATTCGCTGATTTCAATCATGTGTAACCGGCACCAACTAGCCGAGCTCACCACCCTTCTAAAATCCTTGGCGATCTTTTGTGCTAAATGACGATTCTACATTCGATTACAATACTGTTTTGAAGTCAGTTGCAGAAGCCAAGCTAAATTGACGTGCACGCGAACCTACAAAGCATTCCTACCAATCATTCGGTAAAAAGTTCATTATGTTCATAAAACAGTTTATTTGTCCGCTTGAAACTCAGGACAAAGCAAGCCTGATTGATCAGTGCACAAAATGCTGCATCCGATGTCGCTAAGAAATTAATATTAGTAGGCTCTTGGTCTTCTGCCGATTGGTATCAGTAGTCCACAGTAACCTCTATCTGTATGATCAAATCCCTTCTTAGATGGCTGTCTAATCCATCATTCTAACATCTACAACCCCCTCTTTAGAGGTCCCGAGATAAAACCAATACACAAATCAATTCGTTAAATGTAATGGAACTCGGTAATAGAAGATTAACTGCACATTTTGTTAGTATTTATTTCAGCAATAACTTTTTTCACCTGTTCTAATTACCACTGATCTCAATGACAATTGCTGGATCGCGTTTGCCTGCTCCGCGAATGCGGCTTCTGGCAGCCATCTTTTTGGTAGAGTTATATCACCTCTAGCCAAGGTAAAGCTGCTGCAGCCACTATCAACCATCCATGGCAGACAACGTTGTGGCAGTTTTGGTGACAAGCTACGATAAAATAGCGTCGGTGATAATTCGTGCTTGATTGAATCGTTTGACGAAACATATTTTGAAACCCTCCGTAAACGGTAAGCCCGATCTTTGAGGACCCGGCGAAAGCTTTACGAAAGCACAGCACCAGGGAAAAGCAGTACAAGCACGCGTCAAAAGTCGCATCGAAAGAAGCATCGAAAGCGGACGCCGATGAACGGAGTCTGCTTTCGTGGGAGTTGCACTGCTTTTCCCCGGTGCTGCGCTTTCGTAGAACTTTCGCCGGGTATTCAAAGATGAGGCTACCCTGTTCACGCCGGGTTTCAAGAATCTGCTTCGTCGAACAACTTCAATCAAGCACGAAATATCACCCACGGTATAGTGTACTAGATCTACGGCTATTTTATGGCAGCCTGCCGCCATTGCGCTGTCCGCTATATTACTATGATGGCTAGAGATGATATAACTCTACCAAAAGAAGGCCGACCGTGGCCGCATTCCCGTCCATAGGCGGAGCTGGTCAAACGCGATCCAGCAAATAGACATAGAGATCAGTGCCTGGACAAGACGACTCGTATTTGTGTTCATCCCTTGCCTGAAGAAGCAGTCTTGTTGCAAAATGTTGACTGTCATTCCTGTCATTCTCTTCAATCGACTTTTTTCAAAAATGTGGGCCGCCTATACTTCTGTTTCACCGTACATTGGTAAAGGGCAACCTCCACGGGCCCCTCGGGCCAATCAGAGAGACGGAGTGAAAGTATGTGACAAATCTGTGCAGATGAGCACTCTGATGATATGTTGTCATGTGCCTCTCTCCAACGTGCATATTGGCTCACCGAGACTGTAGCTTTCGCTGTTCGCCAAATTGTGATATAACGAATTACAGTAGCTACTACTCTCATTACCGAAGGCCTTCATACTTTGGGTATTTGTTCGACAAGAATGTTATGTCAGCAATCACCAGAACTCAGGTCGCGCCTATTACACTCGAATGCTGCATTAGTGTTTCATGTGAACCGGAGCGGGGGTTGGGTTGTGGGGATATTTATATAGCCTGTAGTTGGTCAGCCATTTAAAGTTGCGACGAGTCACTCGCTGTAGATGAGCAATTTAGCCAGAGCGGTACAACCGCTAGCCTGGGATCTTTAACGTGCACCACGCAGTAGTGATACACGACCGCACGCCGGTACGATGCTCATCCAGATCGAAACGGGTAGGGGTGGGGCTCGAACCCAGGATCCCTGAGTTCTGCAGCGCGAGCTTCTCGCTCCACGCGCGTCGAGCTGGGTGTGCGCTTTGGCCCACTAGGCCACCGATTCCCTGAACCGGAGCCCATTCGTGTGCTTTACTCCGAAAGAAAATGGTGACAGTCAGGCTGCTTGATGGGGCTCAGCAAAGAGTCTATCGTGTCATACGTATAGGGAATTTCTTGCTATATAACAATGCAACAACACGTACTGTTAAAGTAGATGCTCAGAGGTGTGTTTGCTCTTGCCAATTGGGTGGGTACAACTATAATTATTTCTTAGGTGAGTAATATTTTTTTGGGGGGGTTGTAGAATGAAGGGAATACATTAATAAATAACATTTTCACATCACTGGAGTTGGTTTTCGGATGCACCACACGTTCAGAAGAGGTGAAACGAGTGCAGCCCCATGCAACAAGTCTGCCAGCCTGGTATGTCCCTAGTAATTATTATTCAGGAGTCATAGATGCGAGCGTCCTCAAAAGGTCCAGTGCGTGCAGTGAACAAAATTTTTGGTGTATAGACTCTGACAGCGTAAAGGTGAGTGAAAATATGTTTATTTGGTTAGTGTATCAAATATGTTTATTTCCCATGATTACATAAATATTTATTATTAGCTAATGATTCCATACCCAGTTCTTTCTGCGAGAGTCTCGTGTCAGGCGTTCAGTCGTAGTACCTTTGATCCTCGTTGTCGGATGGCGCTCCTGGCACGTCGGTGTTCAGTTTGTTCGAGGGTAACTTAGAGCGACTGCTGCCGTCTTGTAAACATACGTCATGTGCGGCCACTGACATCGGATGCACTGAAGCTGCAGGGCTGGCTTCAAGGCCGCAAAGTTTCCTGGGTAGTTTTCTGCGTCGATGCAGCAAACTCGGGTATGTATTGCTTACATGGCTGAGCCTTTTGCTGTACCGTTGACTTGATGGCTGGCAACAGTATTTGCTTGCTATCCAAGCCCTTTCGCCTCCATTTCGTAAGGGCGATTTTTTCTGCATCCCGCGACCACTGCAATTTGTGTAAGTCTCGCGTGGCAAAGTGAAGTCGGGTGATGCTGGGTGTCCACCTTTTGAGAACAACCAACCATTATATTTCTTCAAGTCACTCAGCGGCATTTTCCCTCTAAGTTGGAAATTTCGTGCTTCGTGAAGTTGACACAGATAATTGGTGTCAGCAAATTATTAGGTATTGTCCCTATACGACAACCGACACCAAATCAACTGTCATTACCTTGCCGCTCACCTGTTTTGTCGTTCTTTCCTCCCGTCGCGGTGAGGGAATCAGGAGCTTCAGGGTAATGTTGGCACCAGACCAAAAAAGATACAAAAAGTGTATTTTTTTATGAGTAAAGCTATAAACACGAGTCCGTGCAACTTGACCACAAACGGCTATACGCACGAGGCGGACAGCTCATGCCAATCGGGTCTCCCTCTTCGGACGACGCGTGTATCACTGGGGAGCGTGTTAACCCACCCACCCGCATGCGTTCACACCGTTTCGCGGCGACAGTCTGCGGCTGCTAATCACAAACCCATTAACCTCACTCGTGCCCCCCGTACACGCCGCTTCGCGGCGTCCAGCCGGCGAACCCAATCCCCGCTGCCCCCACTGAACCTCAGGAAAGGGAGTCCACAGACCATTGGGTTCAGCGATCAAAGCCTCGCTCGGCAACATTTGGTTTTTCAGTGATAATAAAAAGAAGTGTCGTAGATATCGCCATCCGCTCGAGAAAAAAATGTTAGAAAAACATAGGAGGAAGGCATGAGGAGGGCCCTCCTCCTCTCTCACCATCCTAAATACTCTCCTCCCTCCTCCCATCCCTCCTCCCTCCTCCCCTCTCCTTCCCTTTCCTCCCTCCCCTCCCTTCCTCCCCTCCCCCCCCTCTTCCTCCTCCACTCCTCCCTCCTCCTTCATCCTCCCCTTCCTTCTTTCTCCCCTCCTCTCCTCCCTTCCTCCTCCTCCCTCCCCCCCTCCTCCTCCCCCTCCTCCTTCCTCCTCCCTTCCTCCTCTCCCCTCCCTCTCTCCTCCCCGCTTGCGCGGGAAGGATATTTCCCATGATGCACCGCGCGGTTACGCGACGGCGACGGCGACGCCGCTGCGGAACGCGCTAAGAGCTGCGCTCTAAAATAAAAAATAAACGTACCCCCCCTCTATGAATCAAGCCTGATCCGTTGCGTATGAAGCGGTGACATGCACCTTCCATTGATGCTACGCTTATCGCTTCAGAAACGAAACCTCGTTTCGACCGTTCGTTTCATTGGTGAGCCCAACAGAGTTTCGCGTCCTGCGTGTAGCCATTTTCGATGGAGTTGCACGAGCTCGCTCTGTATCGCTTTATCTATTTTTGGAAAGCGAAGTGTCTCAACATGCGTGGAGCAGGGGCACACTAAGGTGGTGTGAAGGGCTGAACCTCAAGCCTACTGAACATTGAAGCGAGCTCCAAGTTGCCAAGGACCTTCGAGCGTAACCGGTATGCAGAAAGAAATTGACGCGTTCGCGCGGCATTCGCGAAACGCTATTGGCAATCGGGAAGAAAAACCGGTGCGACACTGGTTCAGCGTAACTTTGATGCCAGAAAGAATGTATTGGAATTTGTTTCTGCACGTTCCCCGCGAGGCGACTGGCATGTGCTTCTCCAAACTTAGCCGGGGCTCTGGTGTGGTGCCGATGAAGGGTGTAGGAATCGTTGGTGAAAACGGAAGCTACCAAGCGAAAAAGTTGGCCTTTGCTTGTGGTACAGAACTGCTAGCATTGCTCGGCTGCCAGCTCTTTTCTAGGCAGAGACTGGATCGAGCAGACAGAACCTTAACTGGTCGGGCGTGAATCGTGTGCAGAACGATACGATGACGGACTCACTGAAAACGTCGATACCTACAGTCTTTGAAGGTACAGTGGCGGACTCGAGGAGGGGGAGGGGGCAGCCGCCCCCCCCCCACACAAAGTCGACCCCCCCCCTCCCCCTTCATGGAGGGCAATTTGACAGCGTACCCCGTGCACAAGAAAGAATGAACGAATAGTAGTTTTAAAAATTGTCCGCCCCTCCCCCCCTCCCCCCCAAACGGGTTCTGATCCGCCCTGTGAAGGTTCCGTGGGGCTCATAAGGGGTTATACGCAAGGAGTGTACTGCAAGGAAACTCTCAACGTGTGTTTTGCAACACAGAATGGTGCCTCGCATGCAGAAAGCATGTATAAAGTGAGCTCGAGAAAAGGTGGCGTAGTGCATTGTGAGGCCAGTAAACAGTAGCCAATGGGCAACACCACTCGTTCTGGTTCCCGAGCCAGGGGTAATTCGCATCTGTGGTGACTACAGTGTGTCTGTAAACTCACAAGCGACGACGCATACCCACTACCGAGGATAGATGACGGATTCAACAACATTCGAGAGTGTGGCATCTTCGCTATTCTGGACCTCAAGATTGCATACTTAACGTTAGCCCTTGACTAAACGTCACGGAAACTGGTGACAGTGACACTCACCTAGTACTGTTTGAGTTTTTACGTGTGCCTTACGTAGTCTCAAGCGCACCAGAAATTTTCTAGAGTGCAATGGATAATATTTTGTTGGGCAGCCTAACCAAGGTAATGTGCTAGCTTGACGACGTACTGGTGGGTGGCGTAGACCATATGACGGCAACCAGAGTGTCTTGAAGTAACGAAACGTTTTAAGAACATGGACTTTGTGTGAATCAGGACAAGTGTCAAATTTTTACTTGTGAAGTACTTTACTTGGGATACTAATTGAGGGACCACTGTTTGAAGCCGTACCCTGAGAAGGTAGAGGCTATCAAAAGGCACCCGCACTGAGTAACGTGACTGACGTAAAGGCATTTGTGGGCTGCTATCTTTTCATGCTCGTTTCCTATCTCACCTTAGCTGCCATACTGGGAACTTCGTATGAACTCGTGAAGAAAGACTAGAAGAGGCATCAGTCGGAAGAGTACCAACAGGCTGTCGACAGAAGCAAAGGGCAATTGTGCAGTGCAAGGATGATTGTCCTCTTCGATTTTGGTCTACGACTGGAGTGACGACCGACACATCCAGCTACGGTTTCGGAGCAGTCTTAACTCTCAGACATGGGGAAACGGACCACAGACCAGTGGAGTTTGCGTCCACAACGCTTACTGTGGCGGAAAAGAACTATGCACAAGTGGAGAGGATTGGCACTCACATTTGCGATCAAGAAGCTCAAGAACTATCTCTTTGGGCGTTTGTCCGCCCTGGTAACAGACCATTGCCCGCTAACGTCGATGCTAGGACCGAAGTAATCTACAACAGCCATAACTGCTGCCAAGATTCGGAGGTGGTGCTTGTTACTTGAAGAGTACAACTTCAAGATCCTGCCCCGCAAGGGCGGGGATCGGGGATGCTGATGCGCTATCGAGACTTCCTCTGAAGACAACTGTGGGAGAAGAAAGCATGTTTAACCCTCCGAGCAACCACTTCCTTCGAATGTCGATGTTGGGAAGGAGACCCTGAGCGACTCCTTGCTGCAACGTGTCCTTGAACACATTAAGAAAGGTTGGCCCACATTAGTGCAAGAACCAAGGTTGCAACCCTTCTGGCAAATGCGGAAACGCTGTCAACGAACCAGGATTGCCTACAATGGGGGATTAGAGTCGTGATTCCACAGGCACTACATGCTGCGGTTCTTGAGAGCCTGCACGAGAGAGCATGCGTGGTGACCCGGAACCGACGCCATGATCGAAAACAAAGTTCGGTCGTGCGAGATCTGCCCAGTGGTCCAGAACGACGTTCTTCCAGTAGCACTGCAGCCATTGGAGATTACCTCGCTGGTGTTCGAACGCGTTCATTTATACTTTGCAACCTAAATCTGGGATTAACCTGTTTTTAGAGCGCAGCTCTTAGGCGCCCGTTTCCGGCTTGAGCGGAGTCGGCGTCCACCATCGGCGTCGGCGTAACCGCGACCCTCCTCCCCTCCGAGGACCTCGGGAGGACCTCGGGAGGACATCGGGTTCCTTCGGAGGACCTCCGGGTACCTTCGGTGACCTCGAGGAGGGGGTCACGTGACCTCCTCCCCGAGGTCATGTGACCCTCCTCCCCGAGGCCACGTGCCCCCCGCCCCCCGGAGGTCACGTGACCCCACCTCTTCCGAGGGTCACGTGACCCCCCCCCCCGAGGTAACGTGATCCCCCCCCCCCGATTTCACGTGACCCCCCCCTCAGTACCCTTCCCTCCTCCTCCTGAAGAGCTGCGCTATAATTCGGCGTTACAGGGAGTTGCAAACGGCTTTCACTTTTTTATTCACAGTTTTCCTAAGTCGGTTGAGGTGCTGCGCCATGTCTTCCATGACCGCACCCCAGACCGCCGAGAAACTGATGGCTGTCTTCGCACAGTTTGGACTACTCCGAAGAAGTGATGACTGATGGAGGCCGCCGAGTTTCGAAGCAAGGAGATCAAGAACTTCTTCAAGGATCAGGCAGAGGTGCACATCATGACGCCACGCTACCACCCGATTTCGAATGCCGCCGCGGAGAAAACTGTTCAAACAGTCAAGCGAGCTCTGCTCAAGCAAATATTTGGAGATGACCGCCGAGGGAATATACGGAGTAACTAGGAGAAGTTGTCCCGTTCCATTCTTGTCTAGCGGAAGACACCGCACGCAAGTACTGGAAAGTCCCCTGCAGAGCTGCTCCTGGGCCGGCTTCCGCGGACCCGACCGCCGCAGCCAAGCCAGGTGCAATGTCCCTTCCACGACGAGAAAAGCGGAACAAGCAAAAGGAGCTGACGGACCGGCGTAAAGGTACAACGAAACTCTTTCAAGTTGGTGACAAAGTTTGGGTTTCAAACGTGAGGTGGGATAGAGTAAACTGGACTAAACGAACTTCAAAGAAAGTCATCAGTCCGGTTACATACCTGGTGCAGGTGGCTAATCAGATTCGTCATGTGCATGCTGATCAGTGAACACTTACGCTTTCGAAGTCAGTACTCATCCCGATCAGCCTCCTCGGAGAGTGGATCGAGTGACAGTGAGTGTGTGTAGCCGAACCTGGCGAATGTAGTGAGCCTATATCACCGCATGCTGATAGAGGCATAGCTACTCTGGAAGTTCGACGTTCGTGCAGAGCTCGACGTCCTCCAAACAGATTGGAGTACTAGTGTTTATTGCATGTAGGTGTGGAGGAGTGTTGTGGATGTATATAGCTATTGAGCTAGTACCAGTTTCTCAGTGATGTTCATGTACAAATCGATGTAAAGACACCCCATTCGCACCACCAAGGTGCGCTGGTCTTCGCCCTTGTAAATAGTGACTCCATCATACTAAACACGTGCTTTTTTTGCGCCGTTCCTCGGAAAGGGAGCATCTCTTTTTCAGCGCTTCGGGTATGACACAACAGGCAACAATGTCAGTGACTATTCTGTTGTCTTAGAATGGATGCTTGGGCGAGTAAGGCGAGCGAACGAAGTTAGACAAATTTTGTACTGGTAAAAAAAAAGAAAGAGAGACGAAAATGCAATTTGAGTTGTAAGTCAGCGAGACGTGAACGACCGTTTTTCTGTTGTGCGTGCATTTTCAGTGTGAGTGAGTTTACTTTTGCGCTTCTCCTAGATATTTTGCTGTCATTTTGCCTAAAGAGCCTGAAACGATGGCCGGGAACGTGAAACTTGGAAACGACGCTAGTGTGCCTGAGCTGGCGATTCTGCTTTGCAAACAAAATATCAACACCCTTCGGAAGTCGTGCCAAACCTTAGTAGGTTCACGAATCACGGTGGTTACATCTATCACGCAACAATGTATTGCTGCGAAAGCAGCGCTCCTCGGGGTAGCCGCTTGCAGTACCTAGTCGTTCCCCCTAAAGCTTCGCTAGTGTCCTTAGAAAGCCGACGCTTCTGATGAACTGTGTCGGTGAGTGAGGCGGTGGCAATGAAGGACGTTTAACTAAGCCACCCTTCTACTATGACAACCGTCGAGCTGGCTCCTGGCTCGGTACAAGGCCGTGCATACCTCGTGAAGAACGAGAGATTCGGAATTATCGCAAGAAAAGAGGAGGCCTCCGCTCACTCAGGGCAAGAATACTACCAGCAAGCTTGGCTCTATGCCAAGATCACCACGATGTCCTGCACTTTTCATATCTGGACTAGAACCCAACAAAACGATCTCGGAGATTTCCGAAGCTGTAATTCCTACGTTGAATGGCAAATCTGCAAAAGTGCGAAGCTTGAGCATACTACTAAGCTTCGTTTCGTATCTGTTCTTGACAACTTAGAAATAGTTAAACATTTCCAAAACCCATGACGGAGGGTACAAAAAGGGGACAAACACAGGACGTCTCAAACACAGCCACTAACATTTTATTCAGGACACTTTTTGATACCCCTCATCTCCACACCGCCCTCTAATTGCACCACGGCCAAAATGTTCACTAAATTTTGTACCCGAACTGTAGCGAACCTCTGGCCGTGTGCAAGTGGAGGGCGGTGTGGAGATGACGGGTATAAAATAAGTGTCCTGAATAAAAATTTAGTAGCGGTGTTTGAGACGTCTTGAGTTTGTCCAGACTTTGTAGCCACCGTCTTTGGGATTAAGAAATGTTTAGCTTTAACCCGCTCGCCTGCATTATTGTTTATCTTCAAATAAATGGTCAACTGAGAATTAATGATGCCGACAGGGCGCATTTTTTGTCCATTTTATAAAAAATAAAGTATGCTCCATTATTTCTAAAAATCGGGAGATGAAAATTGGCAGCGACCTTTATATCCAAAGTTCTATAATGCACTATTTGCAGTGTTTTAGGAGCGATCTTTTAAACGTATTTAGGAGACATTACACCGTTGTTTCTGAAAGTGAAGGGACTTCATTTTTTAAATTACTGATACATTGAGCAGGGAAAGTAAATTAGTCTCAAAATGTCGTGACGACAGGTCCCGTAACATCGAATTTTCCGCTAAATCTAGCAGGGAAAGTTAATATGTATAGGTCACGTGACATCAGGTCAGGATACAACAATTTCTCGCTAAATATGGCGGGGAACTGAATTGGTCTACTGCTCACAATACATCACGTTTCTCGCTAAATTTATAGGGAAACTGAATTGGCGTATAGGCCAGGTGACTTCAGGTTACGTGACATTACTTATATCGCTAAATTCGGCGCTGAAACAGAATTGGTGTGTAGATCAAGTGACGTCCCTAAGAGAAAAACTGTCGGTCGGGCCTACCGGGATTTCTTAACTTTTTCATGTACCCTTCAAAAATAAGGGCCTTAAGATGCTCGTCGATGTTTTCTATGTGCTTGACGTGCGCTTCAAGAACTACTAAAACGTGTACGAGACCTGTCATAGTGTTTTGAGAGGCTTGTGGAGTCTTTCCCAATCATTTCCGTAAAACCACAACGCCCATCATAATCGTTTTCACGGGTCTGTGCGTGAGATTTTGTGACTCGTCAGGATATACGCTTCGGGGAATTTAGTGTCGGGCGGCCACAGCGAGTGTTGGAAATTGAGGAGGCGTTCCCTCGTCCCTATCCTAAAGTGGATGGATATGGTTAACGCGGCCCGATTGCTATGTATGTGTGTTCTGTGTATGTGTTTCACGGTCTCGACTAGGGACGCCCAAGGAAGCCAAGTCCTAGGGGTGCGTAGGAAAATAGGAAGGGGACTTTTTGTTGTTTGATGATAACCTGTTTTTAGTCAGTCAAAATACAGCCTTCTTCCGAAGCTGGTCGCCCTGTTTTTTGTTTTTGTTTTCTCTCAGCATGTTCCAACTAAAGGGCTGTTTAGACTCCAACGTCGGCAAAATGCCACGCGCGCCGGGCAGACCGACGTTCGTCGGTCAATGCGACACGTCACGCTGCGGCGAGGAGCGCTCGAATGACTGTGTTTACACTCCAGCGTACACTAGTGCGGTCAAGCTCGCCCCGACGAACTGTTCCGCTTCGCGCATTTTCGCCTCGGTGGCAACCGTATCGTCTCTACGCTGTATTCCCGCTTCCTTGTCGGTACGAATTATGCAATCGGTCAGTGTGGTTTCTCCTTGTCGTGTAATTACGCTTCAAAATAACGGTTCGGGACAGTGGGTATTAGTTCGAAAACAAGCGATCAATGGAGGATAACGAGTTCCCGCCAGCATTTATTTTCTTCGAGATGTCACAAATATGTGACAAGCGACTTCGGTGATCCCGGCGGGATCCCTAGATGAAATCGATGCACTCCATACTCCACAGCGACCTCTTTATAACAGATGACAGCATGTATTATCATCATAGTAGGCATTCACGTTGACACAAGGAGCTGACGCCGAAGAGTGCGGACGATGCCCAACATTACGCAATATTCGCACTTGAAATTATAGCGCACTTTACCGTGCTCATACAAACAATACACGATTCAGTCCTACTTCCATCGAATCAGCTACTGTTGCTTACAACCTGAGACACCCCATTCGGAGAATTTTGACCGGCTAAATAGTTCAGCCGTTTCACTGGGTTGGCCGTTCTCGCACATTCGACGGCGCTCGTTGTTTCGATCGGGAACGGCTGCCGGTGCGTACAACTAGAGCATGATCATACACAGGGTGTTTTTTCTAAAAGTGGCACTAATTAAAAAAAAGAGCCGCGAGAGCTACTCGGTTTGTGCATGTGAGTTATACGGTAGGGAGGACATAGTAAAAGGGCTTGGAATCGTAATTATCAGTCGGTTAATAGCGAAAAAATTGTTTAATTCAATTTTTAATTAGAAGAAATAGACATAAGGTTCAAATTAGAAACGTGCTTCTGCGTCATTCAAAAACAACTAAATCATAAATTTTCGGAAACACTTGGAGCGCATGAGAAGCGCAGCAGTGCGCTAAAGTTATCCTTCGTGCAGCAGGAGCATGGCTACCGGTGTGATAAGGTGACTGCGCGATTTTTGCGCCTCTTATCATAGCCCTGCAGCCTTATACCTGTTTCACGAATCGTACCTTTAGCGCACTCCTACGCTTCCCACGCGATCAAAGTATTTTGAAAATAATTTATTTAGTGGTATAGGATGACTTTCAGCAAGTGTGTAATCGGAGACATATATCTATTTCCAACAGGTTAAAAGTTAATTTACACACTTTACTTAATTAGCCAACTGATCATTATGATTAGTATAATATACTATGTCCCCTGGCTTTGTAACTCACTTGCACACACCGCATAGGTGTAGCCTTGAAGTTTTTTTAGTTTTGTTTTTCAATTAGTATCATTCATAAAAAATATCCCTGTATAGCTAACACATTAGGTCACCCTTAATTCTAATTAGCTCTACCTCTGGCGTCATCGAGCTTCCGACCTTTTGCCGGCACACCACCACCAGCAACTCGTTAGCTCGCCTCGGGAGTGGCGCAAACTCGGAGCAGTCCACGGCCACGCACGCATTCGCCCCAGTGAGCCCACGAACGTTAGATATCTACACCAATACGGGAACAGAAGACATCACACGGCACACGGCGAGAACGGCAGGTTCAGATAGCAGAAATGAGCGTCTCCCACATTCCGACAGGCCCCGGCCGCCCCGCCCCGACTTCCCGAACGGGGCGCTCGCGCGAGGGCTTCTGGGACAGTCACAGTCGTCGTTCTGCGCTCGTTGACGACACGAATAGAGCATGCTCGGTTCCGTCGTCAGCCACGCCGAGTCACGCTGGACTACGCTCCGCTACGTCGAGTTGCGCATGACGACGGAGTATAGACCTCCGTTCGCAGCCAGCGTCGGCCAGCGCGATCGGGCGCGTGTGCTGGTCGACGTTACGACCGAGTAAAAACAACCCTTAAACGCGCAACAACAAGCCGACGCTCAGTGTCGGCTTCCCGTCCCATGCGTGGAACCTATCTTCTAGAGAACTGGGTGGGCGTATCAAGAAGTATTCTCAGTGCCCTGCTTCTTGCGTCTCGTAGTCCGTCCAGCTTCAGAAGCATCCAGCGAGCGACAAAGGCAACGGAGACGCCACCTCGACGGCACCAGGGATGACACTGTGACTGCGCTCAGGATATTGTCACGAATGACAAGTGATGATGCGATAATAACTGAAGAAACTAAACGTTTAATGGGGCGAACTTGTGCCCAAAAATAAAAGGGAAACGAAAGATAACTACAGAGCGTCGCGGGCGTCGAAAGCGGCGAAGCAGCAGGATCGAACGCTGAGGCGAAACTGAGTCCGGCTGGCTACGCGGAGCCCCTTTTGTACACGCGTGGGTTTCTGGAACAATCGGCGTGGAAGGTTCGGCGTGTAGAACATTCTAACCTCGAATCAGCAACACGGTTCTCGAATTTGCCAGAACAGTACATTAGAGTCAACAAAAATGCGTACCCGCGGCCAGGAATCGAACGCTGGCTTTCTGCGTGGAAGGCACGCGCGATAACCGTTAGGCCACGAGCGCGCTGCCTGCTTAGTCAGCTGCGCTCGCGGCAATATTTCAGTGGCGGATGTCGCGTTCGTAGGTCGTTCATGGTTCACCTGCTCGGCTTTATTAGTTGAACCACCGTACATCTAAGAAATTTACCTAGCGGCATTGTGAGTACCTCGGGAAATAATGTTTGGAACAAAAACTTTGTTGTCCCTAGTTGGTATGGTCGCTTTTGCCTACAACTGCTTGCTCCCCAGTTTGAATAGACATTAGTTCTTATTGGTTCTGAGTTGCAACATGCATGCAAAACTCACGTCTAAAATGTATTTCCAAGAACGTATTAAGCTGCATTTTGGTCCGTGGTTTAGCTCATTGTACGTCTAAACGGTTGAAGGGCCCAGGGGGTCTGAAGGACCGAAGCAGACTTGTACGTAGTTAAACTACTCTACTCAAGTTACTGTAGTTTAACCACTTTCCGAGTAGTTTAGTACTTTCAATTACATTTTGATTTCGGTAATTAGTAGTTTACTTTATTTACTTTTTTGAGTAACTTCTACTGAAGTTACTAGTTACTTCGAATTTGAGTGGTGGTTTTCGCCTTGCAACAAAATTTCCTGCACAAAGGAATGTTGGAAGATCAGCTGATATTTGCAAAGAAGGGAAGCATGTGGCGTAGGAAGGGGGGGTGGAAAAAAGTGTTTGGAGATGTCCGAAACCCCAAAAAAATTTTCACAAGCCCCCCCCCCCTGCAACAACACTGTTGCGAGGCGCGGGGAGCGAACAGACGCGACGCAAGAGAGGCCGAGTTGCTGCGGGATAAGCGCCAAAACTGGCGTTTCTCTGTGTCCCGAAGCTCAAGGAGACTTGGCTCATTTGAAGAAAGGGCTGTTCCCTGCTTCTCCCCAACGTAGAAACTCTCGTTCACTGCAGGATGTGCACACACTGATCCTCACTCAAAGGAGGCAACAAAATGCAGCACCTGCTCTGAAACTCATCTGGTGCTCCCGTAGTTCGTGCTCTACTGGAAGAATCGCGTGCTAAAGAACAACGCGAAGATTACTTTTTGCGTTGCCTTTCCTCCCAAAACTTGGAATATGCAGGTCTTTAAAGATTCGAAGATCGTTCGAGAAACCAGTAGTAATTCCCCCAACGTTTGATATAAAAAATAATAAACAACAGTGTTGGGAATTACTTTGTGTACATGGTACTTACAGTACTACTGTTTAGAAAAATTGCACTTCACTTGAACTGAATTCTCTGAACATGTACTTGTATTTTCCGAGGAAGTAAAACTCCCGACTTCAATGTACATTCCCCGAATTTAAAAAAATGGCGGTATCGCCGTGTGGAAACGCTCTTTCGAGACGTCATCTGGTCATTTCTTTGAGTGAAGTAATGGCGGCTGTAAGACCGTTGGAAGTAAGCGCCTTTATAAGTTGATTGTTATAATAGCTCGTCAGCGAGAGTAAAAAACTACTCTGCGGCGACCTGATATATGCAATATTTGCTGCCATTTCCGTAAAAAAGACTGATGCAGCTACGATTACGCCTGGAGCAATGTATACCAGTTAAAAAAGCACTGAATAGGAAATGAAGAGCATCATGAAAGATTATGTTAAAAGTGCTTGTACTTTGCCTTGAAATATATTGTATTTATATACGTTAGTTCAAGTGCCTAGTACCCAGTGTACTTACTGCTTTACTTGAAGTACATAACCACTAATTTATTTTTAGATGTACTTTACACAACACTGTGAACAAGCAAACACTGTCTAAAAAATCAAGCTGAGACAGTGCTATACCTCAAGGTAAAAATCACACATTCGCAGTACGTCATTGACCAAACAAACAAGAAAGTACAAAACAATTAGGCACGCAGAAGCAGAACGAGCTATTAAAGCATTTGTGAAAAAACAAGCCGATTCATATTTGGCTAGCACAATTCGCTAACGGATCAAAACATTCTGAACTTTCTTTTTACCATAAATAAATTGAAAGTAACTTGAAAAGTAACTTCAAAAGTAATTCGCTACTTTTTTACGGCAATTAGTAATTTTCTCAATTACTTTCTATTTGAAGTAATTTCTACTGCTACTCAAATTACTTTTGACGTCAATACTCAGTAACTTAACTTAATTACTTTTTTTAGTAACTTGTACATGTCTGGACTGAAGGGGTTTGAAGGGCTGTAGGTGTTTGAAGGCCTGAAGGTGCTTGAAGTGCTGAGGAGTTTGATGGGCTAAAGGGGTTCGACGCGATGAAAAGTTCCCATAACACATCAAGGACGAGTGTTATTTTTAATATGGCCAGGTTAGGTGACATTAGTTGGAGTTACGTGACTTAAACACAAATTCTGTTTCCTCGCTAAATTTAGCAGGAAATGCGCGGACGGGCGGACACGGACGGACTGGTAGACAGGCGGACATATAACATTGTGGGATTGGGGTGTCTGTTAAAAAGAATTGCATGCTTCAAGAATGTAAAAGATTGCACCGTTTATTATCAAAATGTTTGCGGCATTAGAACAAAGTCAGTCGGAGTGTTTTTATGGAATTCTACATAATCTTATTTACCATTAGTATGCCTCAGTGCAGACTTGAGCTCGTTAGCATGAAAAATGAACTGGATTACAATTACAAATTACCGAGACTCAAATATAATGAAGTACCGTTACAAACTACTTTCGCTGAAAATTAGCGCATTACTTTACTCGTTACGTTACAAAGTATTTCACATTACTTTTTCGTACACTTATCCAGAACATAACAGAAACAATTTTGATATGTTTCAAAGATTATTCTGCACACACTAACTTTCATTTCTTCACACCCCTATTATGGTAGTCCTGTGTACAAATAAAATATTGCATTTAGAGAGGAAAGGAGTGTAAGTGCACGCCGTTCACCTGTAAGCTGACAAGGCACCGAAAGCTGCAACCACACCCGCCATCCCGCTAGCTACGGCCTCCGGATATGATCCCTGGAATTGTGCAGACAAATCTAGCGGTGCGCATATTCATTAGCAGCGTCTACCTTCGCTACGAGATTCGGAGCTAAAGGAGCGATCTACGAAAGCTCCCCTTTGACTCGGCTGTATTGCCTGTTATTCACAAGAAAGTAAAAACTTGGTTTAACGTTACATTGTATAGTCAATGCAGAATGCAGGTGCCCCAGCTTACCTTGATGTGTTTCCGTAAATTAGATATTGTTGTTCTTGCTGATGACAATGTGTGTTCTTTGGCAAGGAAACTTATGCACTGGAACTCTAGGTTTCCGTTCTCCTTAATGCTCTAAATTTTGGACATCTCAATAAAAGATGGCCATGGAGACGACGGACACTCCATGACCGAAAACTCGACCAGATCAGAGAAAAGTGAGGCGTTACGGGTCATCGATCGTTCCTCGGTTCCTCACTTCCATCCCAATATTCGTGGAGGCCAGAGGCGGGGAGGGCATAGGGGACGAGAAAAGCGGTGGCCATCGGTCTCACAAAACAATAAAGGATCACAACCGCTTTTACGTTCGCTCTCTCTCTCTCTCTGTCAGCACTCCTTATATGGTCCTAACCACCCCCTCCCCGCTTTATCAACAAACGTTTACTGCAAAGTGAGGAGTGGACTCGATCACCATGTCCCAGACAAGTGGCAAACCAAAAGAAGTATCGTTTGTACCCTCGAAGACGATGCTCTTGACCTCTCGCCAGGCGCTTTTCAACCGTGCCTCAAGAGCGTGCTAGAATACAGTAGCGAACATCAAAGACAAAGAGAATTCTGACCTCGCGCGCGGCTACATCTTCTGTTACGCGAGTTGTGAACCCGCGAATCCAGGCGGTATGGACCCGCGTTTGATGTCTGTGCAGGTGGCGGAAGACGTCAAAGAAGTGGGAAAGGGTGAAATGGAGTAAAAACAAAAACAAATAAACAGGAAAGAGCTTCCTCCTGCCCGGGAGAATAAGAAAAAACAGGATGGAAGGCAACGGAGGCCCACTCGGCGTCGTCTTACTTGATTTTTGCCTTTCGTACATTTATTTGTACATACCTTGCCAGTTTTTCTAGTGGTTCTAGTCACCGGTCATATAAAACAATCGTGTTTTCTTTTCGGCTATTTTTCCCTTCCTGATGTTTTCTATATTGTTGAACTTGCTCTCTTTATGCTGCTGAATGTTCTGCTAGTATTGCTCTAGTTACTGTGTTATGCTTATATTTCTAAAGTAACAATGAGTAATTAAAGTAATTCGTTACCAATATTTTGTAGCGAAAGTACATTACAAAATACTTCCTCAAAAAAAGGAGCGTGTCAATTACAAAATTACTTAGAAAAGTAACGAATTACAAGTAATCCGTAACTTGTAACGGATTACTTCCTATGTCTGCCTCAGACGAGGTTGTAGGGAATTATTCCTGGCTGGGACCACTTTCTTGTTTTATTTTGAATTTCGCAAATTTGGGATTAAGCAACTATGGGACAAATGAATGGAGGCGCTCTACTCACAGCTATTAAGCATCTTTGCGTGCCTAGAGAAAGCACAATCTCGAGACCTACTTGGAATGTAAGGGTAGAGCTTGACTTGTAATAATAGTGTAAGATACTCAATCGGCAAGTGAAAGTTTCCTCCAATTTAACAGCGATCAGCTTTAGGTCATCTGCGTGCTTTAGTGCTAACCTTGGATGTAATCACATGTTGTTTTCCCAGGTATGATAGTTTCAATATTCCAAATGTTGACTGGACCTGGGTTTATAGTTTGTCAGAGAGCAGTGAGCCATGAGGCGTCACATTTGTTATACTTATCTATATTAATGGATTCAAACAATGCAATATATTTCCGAAGTCGTCGGGTAACACACTCGACCTTATACTAGTGGTAGTGGCCTATGTTCCACGCGTCTAGCTCACATCTAAAACGCTTGGAGCAGCCACGAATTTCGTAACACTAAATATATATAGTAGTGTTTGAAAATTTTCTACTTTAAAATAAATGTATTATGCGGTCTGAAGAAGCGCGCACGAGGTCTCTTCATACTTGAACACTCGAGGAATCGCTTCGGGTTGGCAGGGGAAATATTCAAACTTTTAAGGTGATGAAAATAAATTCTTTCTTCATCTTCGAAAAAAAGTATTTTGTATAAACCAACTTTTTTTAACAGTTTGACAAAATTAGGCTAGCTTTATAGACTCTTTCAAACTAGGAGAAAAAGACCAAATTAAAAAAAATGCTTATAATTGTGCCTACTTTTTTTGAACCATGTGGATAAATTTATGGTCGACCGTACTATTTCTGTTGTACTTGTATTGATAGTTAAACATTTATATTCTGTTCCAACGTATCCTGTTATGTAACACTTTTCGAAAAATTATCGGCTTCCAACAGGCGTGTTTCTCTCGGCCAGGGGGTGCGAGCGAGCCCTTAAGATGCGCTCATGTAATCCTTCCGTGGAGCGCAAAGCGTGACTGCAGTGTTCGGCCTTGCACAAACCATTGTAGTTAATAAGCCTGCGTTAGCCTGTGTTCACACATGGTCAGAGAGCGTCTTAAAGAAAAAGAAAACAGTTAAACAAAAAGAAAATGCAACTTGCGCAATCTTATCACAAAATAATAGGTATTTTGAGTAGCTTTCTTGTTCTCGGTTCCTTTTTTATTCAAATGTTTATCCGCCAATGAGATTCTGCCAGCTTTGCGTACGCAAGGAACTTGAGAAAGCGCATTGACGCACAACCTAAACACGACAAATAAAATGTTTGATTTTGCTTGCCACAGGCTTTGTCCAAACTTGAGAGCTACGGGTCTACAGATACAGGCACCCTGATGTCGGAAGAATAAATGTTTGCTGCGACCTTATCACACACAATAAAAGGTCATGTGATTATTTCGGACAAGTCCTCAGAACTGCCTCTACGTTCAGATTGACCTTTCATTTTAATATAACATTTGATCTGCCAACCTTTTGGGATTCTCCCTAGGACGAATGCCCGTTTCCTGATGACGCGACAATAAATAAGACAGAAAAAAGAGGGATATTGTTTTGTTCTGACGATTTTGCTTTTGCCCATATACTTTTTCAAAATTGTAAATGTTGTTGCTAAATAAAACAAACTGCACAGGCGCACTTTCCCGTTGCTTGACTGATCCTACTGGCTCGCAATGCCTGTTGCGCTCGGGCTTTTGGTAAAACTAAGTAGAAGTTTCCGAGAAAAGTGCAACCGTGTTTTTCTGCGTGAGTAAACGACCTGGGCATCGCAGAGATTTCAAATGTGCTTGTGAATATGACAAATTAGCTATTCAGATAGAAAATAAAAGTTTGAGAGCACGATGTTGTTACCTGGATCAAAATATATTCGAGAAAAAAAATTTCACTATACACCGTCGTCCACGTAATTGTAATAGCCGTCAAAAAAGACATGATATGGTGAGCACACGTAGCATAAATTTCAGTAAAAAACGAACTTGTCATAAAAAAAACATTATCATATTTCTTGCTGACAATAATTTTCTACTGATATAAATCCAACAAGCGTCAACAATGTCGAGTTCTGTTTGGACGATATTAGGCCTTGGTGAACGTCGGCTCATGGAGAAATTTCATTTTTCTCAGTTATCTTTTGATCCAGGTAACGTCAAGTTCTCACAATTTTACATTATATCCAAACCATTAGCGTCACATTCTCACGTCCTTTGAGCTCTCTGCGATGCATATTTTATTTACCCGGGCCGAAAGGCACAGTCTTTTCTTCTGGATAAATTCCCGCATAACAACAATGTTCAAAATATCGGTAGCACCCGTTTACTTGAAAGATATAAACGGTTCAGTTTCATAACAAAATGCAGAAATCTCCAATAAAGTTGTTCGGAGCATGTTGGCCTCGAGCTCGCCAGTAACGCTTATTGAGCAGGTCATCTAACAGTCGAGCATCCTTCGGTTAACTTCAACTGTGTGGGCAAAAATCTAAATTATTTTTGCTGTTTTTCTTAATGCATTGTTGGTGCTTAGTCGGTGAAGCACCCATCGATAACGAGTCCCAGCCGAAACGGTGACGTTATGGTGTCTGAAATGCGGCATCCGACTGGTGTGTTTACCGAGTCAAAAAATAGTGGTGGCTCGACTATCCGCCTGATGACGTCATAGAAGTGTCATGCTGTCGCCGGCCGCGATCCTGGTGGTGTCACAGCAACAAGGCTGGATGTGGCAAACTCCTGTCTCTGCTGCAGGTCGCTCTCAAGCTGGGCAGTCCACGGAAGCTTCGGCAACCAGGAGTTGGAACACCGTGACGACAGCGACACTTGCGTTTGCTCGTGCTTCTTGTCGGAACTTCTACGACCAACCACCAGGATCGCGATATCCGACAGCATAGATACTCAGGCTTTCATGACGTGATTTGTTCTCACTTCGGGACCACCTTCGAGTGAATGGGCAGAATAGGACGCTGAACAGACCAGTCAGAGACGCGTTCCAGGCCACAGTAGCTGACGCAGCACTAGTCTCCAATCTGTGCCCCGCACTCGATTGTGGTAGATGATGTAAAGAATCCAGTCCAGAGGTCTTGCTTTCGTGTAAACACCGAATTGTGATTGCAAAGAAGAGCGCACGAAACGTGTTTGGTATTTTTTTTTTAGTTTTAAACGCCATGTATTATCGTACACAATATGAACTAAATCCGTCCTTCGTGCTTCTTTGGCCTTACCTACCAGTTTTAAAGGAGCTGTTGTCTGAACTACGAATGCAACGCAAAGCAAATAACTTAAATGACAAATATATTTTGCCTGAACATAGTTTCTCTAAGGAAGCTGTTTCACTATGCCTTGAACTTTTATCTTTGTATAAATAAAGAATATCTCGTTTTCTGGAACATCTGTTACTTCATATTTTCATGTGTTTCTCATCCCATGCGATTCAAAATTTACTGCGATAGTCAGTGCGCGTTGCTGACCGAATAATAATAATAATAATAATAATAATAATAATAATAATAATAATAATAATAATAATAATAGTAATAATAATAATAATAATAATACCTTTTTTATTCAATATTGCAAATATAGCCACTAGAGTGTCGCGGCCTGGTCCGAGCTAGCAGGGCTTTGTGGGACCAGATCCAGCATTTGGTGTGGCAGACTGGATATTCCCACGGACTCGCATCACGTGCACAAAAACACACACACACACACACACACACACACACACACACACACGCCCCACGCACACGCACACACACACACACACACACACAAGCAAACACAAACACACACACGCACACATTTCAATGTTTCATCAGAGTACGCGGAAAGTCAGAGTTGGACGTTTTAGTCGTGCTTGCAATGTAGCCTGAAAGATGAGTCATAAAAAAAAAAACGGGGTGATTTCCAGATAAGATCGAACAGGGGGTGGCTGGTTGAGCTTTACTAATTTGCTTCATAATTTTATATGTTATTTCCCGATGTCCGAAATAAACAAAATCGCAAATACTTTCACCAGAACAAACATTGTCGGACGCAAAAAATCGTGTATCACGTCGAGTGTGGAAAGTCACATTTGCTTGCGTAGCTGGAGGGGTCAAATTTCAGTGAATAATAACTGCAGTTTGAAACTTAGGTGAGTTTCACATATTATTTTTAAAGTAAATATATTTGTGCCTAGAAAATACGAAAAAAAAATATTGTTATTGTTTAATATGCTTTAAAAAATACATAAAAAATCAATTTCGGCTGTTTGGCCGTTTTTACCCCAACTTTGCAGGCCTGTATCTTAGGAAATAAATTAGTCAGAAACGTCATATTTTAATTCACTACTCTACTTTTAAATGAAAATAAATGCACTAAAATTCAAATTTATTTTGGCGCGGGTTGGGGAGATTTTGGCAAGCAAACTCGAGACAAGCACCAAAAAAAATTTAAGGGCGATTTAAAAAAAAACTGTTCTCG
>JAZHYW010019150.1:0-22730 GCA_037355805.1 Ixodes ricinus | reverse complement strand
AGCACGGCGGAAGGCAGCTAGTGCGCGCTGGATGTCGGAAAGAAACACGCTGCCGTTTTCATCTTCTCAGGGACCACAGTAAAATTGCAGTTAGTAAAATTCTAACTCCAAATATCTCTTTCTAATCCCATATGGACGTTACTTCACAATATGTCTTACTTTATCCCCATGGACGTTACAGCATTACTTCTAAGCCCATGGAACATTACATTACTATCGTCGGTAATAGGGTAAGAAACTCGGGAAGTGGCAAGCCCCCAGCAACAAGGTTGTGGCGTTAGCCGTTAAGTATCAGAAATAAGATTACGAAGCAAGAACCGTAAAGCGTAATAGGCGATACCACTGGGCCACTAATGAATGTCATTCTCCGCGAGAAGTGTGTTACTAACGATAGGAAGAGCGGTGCTTTCATTCTGAAACCTAAAAATTCCTCGCATCTTTACAATGTCTAGTAGTTTCATTTTACGATGGAAGGAACTGAACTGAAATATTCCGGCTAGGTTTAAAATTTCGGTGATAAAAAAAGATCAATTTTAAAGTAAGACGCGGTTAGTGAATTATTCCTACACATCAGGCATCCCATTCTTTAATACCTTAATGACCCACAACTTCGCTGTCACATTTATTGTTTTCCGTCTGTATCTGATTTCGGAAAAAGAGCGATCTGAGTTCAGCTCTCAAGTGAAAACGTAGCGTAGACACTACTCAGACATTATCATCACGCTGCGATCACCATTCCAAAGTTGGGGACCCTATAGACAGCTTGAGCAATACTAGGTGTGGCGATGTTCAAAGCATCTTCTTATTGTTTCAGGAGCCCGTGACACTGACACTCTGTCCAGAAGATGCTCTCAAAAGGAAGGAAATTTTAATATGTATTTTCCGTTTTGCCTCGTAAAAGTTAAAACCCACTTCAAGCTGACGTATATCTTATTAACATGAACATTAACAAAGGAGAGACTATGACATTGTGTCATTTTATTTAGACCAAACAATAAAAGAAGCGTGAGAGGAAATTAACTCACCCACCGCTGCAAAGTGCTCGTGCATAGGCGGTAAGCCGCGAGTACACCACTGGGAAAATATCAAAATACACAATAATGGCAACACCTCCTCTCCGTTTCAGTTTTAAACACGAACCCTCAAACTGCCATCCTTGGAATCATACACTAAAAAACAACTCAGTGTCAACTGTCGAGAAAAAGAAAACGCACACACACGAAACGTTTCACTTGTCCAGGTTGCTTTGTATAGAACAAAGTGAATATCGTCAACATGGACGGATTCAGACTGGTTCACCTTTCTTCAATTAATACCCGCTAATGCGAAGTCTCTCTCCGGTGGTGCACTTGATGACGGGGTGGCATGCACGAACTGCGCTAACAATAGAACGAGTCGCGGACACTCGTGCTGCAGGTTCCACCTCTCCAGAGGATCGAATTCCATCTCACCGATCAGACGAAGAAGCCACTTGCCGGCTTCTACTTTCTTGTGGCTTGTATGTTTTGGGTTTTCTTTGCCCGAAGAACGCTTTCCGCTCTTTCTCTGCCAGACAAGAACACGCTTTCCCGGGGCGACTGATGCTCCTGCATTCTTCTAGGGACGGCGTTTTGGGCGAGATAGAACGTTCGAAAGCGATCTTCGGCGAGAATCAAATCTTTCTTGACGTAAAGAGCAATTTTCTCCCCGATTGCCAGCTTTCATCTAAAGCAGTAGTTTGCTCCCGCAATACATTCGATGATGCACCTTCCTTGTATCACTCATTTGTTCACTCTACACTGTGCAGTGCGGCCACGCACGTTCTTGGACCGCCTCGGCAAAAATGTAGATCCAAACCCGCGGATATCCGCATCCGATCCGCAACCCGCCAAATATGATTCATTTTTATCCGCATCCGTCAGTTTACTGCGGATATCCGCGGGTAATCCGTGGATAGGCAGGGCTCTACACATTCGCGTTTGAGCGCGGTGCGTTCCGTAGCTGCAAGCGGACGCGTAGGATTGCGAAGAGCGCTTGCGCCAAGCTTCTATTACACACAGTTGCGTTGGCACGGAGTCAACCGTAGTCAAACAACCAATAGGGAGTTTTCGTGGATCGTTTCCGCTGTCCCGCAACGCTCTCCGCAGCCAGTTACGCTAGCCGGAACTCTACAGTCAAGGCCATCGGCGCGCCTGCGCAGTAGCGGCTGCTTCGTTGCGGAGGGCTTAGCGGAGGAAACGCGGTCTACGAAAACTCCTAATAGGCACGGCATCGTCGCTAGCGGCTCACCAATAAATAGTCAGCGAAATTCACGGCAACATGGCGGCGCTCGGCGACAGCGACAATCCCGCTGGATTCCCCGACCTTCTGTCCGGCTTGAACCATCGCAGCCTTTGAAAAGCTCGCTCGCGCGTTCTTTACCCCCCAACGATAAGGCAGGTTCCGCGAACGGAGAACCGGATACCCATCGTCGAGTGGCGCGAGCGAGCACGTGACCCTCCTTTTCTTTTCGCAGCTTCTGATTGGTCTACCGAAACGCGCTCCCGTTACTACCTCTTCCAAAGTGGAGACAGTCTCTATTCCCTTGAGCCAGTGACAAATGCACCCAGCACGTGTACAGGATTGGTTCCCACTTTCCCCCTCACTTCACCTACAACGCTTACTACTACTACTGCTCTACACTCTTAGAAATAGGGGGTGTATGGGGTTACATCTCTTGTCCCATATGTAACACCCCAAAACTGCATTTGGACGATCAGTCCACTGACGTCAAGCTGGCGATACCAACTTTTTCGAGCGGCTTGAAAGCTGTTGGATATAACCTACTAAATATCTAATGTGCGCATCAAAGACTAGAAAAAGAAAACACTGAAGTTTTGTAGCAGGGCCAAGGAAACCTTTATTGCATTCACAGTAGCCGCAAATGCGCATATTAGGTATTTTAATAAGTTGCATCGGTCGACTATCAAGCCGGTATTGAAAGTTAGTATCGTCAGTTCGGCCTCTGTGGACTGCATGTCGAATTGTTGTTTTGGGGTGTTACATACGGGACATGGGGTGTTCCCCTGTACACAGCCTATTTCTTAGAGTGTATTCCCTTGGGGCACACTGCGATGGTACCGCACAGAAGCGCTCCTTGCCGCAAGGACGGCTCTCCGCACTCAAACGCGTTCAAACGCGAATGTGCGTAGTATGGGCCTTTATAGTTGACTTGGAGTGCGATATAGTTAGGCACCTTCAGAGATGACTGTGTTCTGAGTATAGGGCATAAAACGTACGCTACTATTAGTGGTTAATGCGCTACAGGATGTATCGATGGATGGATTGTCAGCTTATGTATTTCGGGCACATAATTTTGTACTCGTTAATTTATATCCACTTTCCGCCTGGTGCAATGTTGTCGCCAGCAAAAAGAGCGGATGAATTTAGAACGAAAGAACCTTTAACGATTTACAATGAAGCCGTTACGTATATAAGCAAGGAAATGAATTTACAATTACCCCTCGAATATGTAATCATTTCTTTACAAAATTACCGATGAATGTAAGTAATTACAAGTAATTTCATCACTTGTTACGGATTACATACAAGTATGCCGAAGACAACCACGGGCCACGGGGGATCTGCCCCCGGCGACCATGAGTGGTGCGACGGGGGCGATAAACCGTCGTTCCTTCGTTCGCGTTTTCTTTTTTTTTTTCGGTGGGGGAGGGGTTTGTATTTTGCGAAAGGAGGTTATAATTCCTTTCCTTCATAAATAGTGAAAAGCCGGACCTGGGCAATAAATACATGCGAGCGAAGACAGATTTCAAGCTTTACTCACTTTCTTCGCAGTCGTTGGTTGGTTCTTTTCAAAACGGCAAATATTGTGCGAAACACGCACTGCGAAAGAACACGGGCGGCGGCACTCTTGCTGGCTGCTTATCGCCTCACTATCATCCTCTTGTGTCATCGAATATCACCTGCCAACCTTATTGCAGTCGCAAGCTCTCCCAATCTGCGAGACATCACACGGAGCTTCAAGGTCGGCAGCGACGAATTTCCCTTGCCGTTATCAGTGACGCAATGGATGGATGCACCCGTCTCGTCAAGTGAGCAGGTCCAACGTCAGGCTCGTTTCGAAGATGCCTATCAATCATCGGGTTTCGTTTCAGCGAAGTGTCTATGTCTAGCGTTACGTCCGACGTAACCCAAGTTACGTCCAAATCTCCGCCTTCCCTAGGTTCACGGGGGAGAGAGAGGAGGGCGGGGGGGGAAGGGTTAGGTATACGCGTTTCCAGTGCTCCGTCCGGACGTAACGCTAGCCACAGCGTTCTTTCAAAGCACGAAGAAACAGCCTAATAGCAAGAAAGCACCCGTTCATTTCTTACGTCTACAAAGGAGGTGCTCCCCCTTTCTGCGGAGAGTACCTTATGGTGAATTCCGCTCGCAGATCTCGAGCGCTCCAAAAGCGCTCCATTTTGAGCGCGCATATTCCGCTCGCAGATCTGGCTCGACTTGGTCATCTTCCGCTCGTAGATCTCTGGCAGCTACCGCCCCGTGGAGCGCCTCCAACTCCGCCAAACTTGATCTGCGGGATTCGAGAGATCTACCCGGAACTTGACAGAGCGCCACAGAGCGCGCTACGTCATTTCCCCTCCCAGGACGGTGGCGCATGCGCAACGCGGCGTTGCCGGCGACCGGCCGCGCTTCCTCGCCGTCGACGAAGGGACGGGGGACGGTGCCGAGTCGGTCGAGATGGGTCTTCTTGGATGCATCGGTTGTTTACGCGGGATTGTGACGGCTCGGACGCTTCTACCTCGCGTTGAAAGCCGGGACAGGAGCGTGACAAATCGGAAGCGCTGACATCTGTGATCGTGAGAGGAAGAACGAGAAAAAGAACGGCAGAAAATCGGAAGGAGGCCGACGCAAGGTTAGGCCTGTTCATTTTGCCGCCACTGATTGTTTACTTTTTTACGCTGCATGCCGCCGACGTTTTCTCGCGCAATAAAGCAAGAACAGATTAGGCAACGACTGTGCCAGTGATGGTTTGTTACCTCTGTGTTTATTAAAGTCGTATCAGCAATTTGAACTCCACCGATGGCAATCGCTGTGCGTGCCCCGCCGCTTCGAGGCGGCCGAAAGGTATGTGACGGTGCCGAATGCGGACGTCTTCCTCGTTATTTGTGACATGGGCTCCGTGGAGTGGATATTTTCGCCCGTCCTGTGTCGTGTGGTATTTCTGCAGCTAAGCAATGACAGTTGTCACTGGTCGTCGGAAAGATCAGTCGGCTAAGCGTTGGGGGCTCGTCAAGTTCGAGCAGCGGCCATCTTGAACGGCCGAGGGGGAGCAGTGGGAGCGGGGGAGGGGTCGCTCCAAAAAGGCGAGTTCATCTTCCGCTCGTCGATTCGGAGTGTGTCCCACGGAGCGGAATTTTGCCTCCCTCGCGGATTTTAGAAAGCGCTCCGGATCTACGAGTGGAATTCACCATTAGAAACCCGCCTCTTTCGGGAGAGGAGTAAACGAGATAAAAAGGAAGAAAGAGAGAGAGAGAGACAAAGAAAGTGAGAGGGAAGAAAGAAAGAGAGAGCGGAATGTAGAAGAGGAAGTGAAAAAAAAAAGGTTTTGTGTGGCAGACATGACAAGGACGTTCAAATACTCCAGGACACAGCATGACGTCATGCCCAACTACGATGGAAAAATTACTCACTCCCAGACTGCCTCGCGCACCGTCACCATCGTCTGCATGCTTGCCGCTCCGTCGGCTACATTAGGCTTAGGCTATGTCCGCTCCGTGCCTGCGATCTGCTTTGTCCGCTCCCTGTCGCGGCTGGCTTTCGATACGATCGGCGCACCGAAAGAAGTTTCGATGCGCTCGCGCAATCTCATCGCGAACGAAAGGAATGAACACCTGCTGGGACCCAGCAGGTGTTCGTGGGAGCGGGGGCTTGTACGGCTTTCTCATGCCAGTGCTATTCTTCAGCGTTCTCGCGTGCAACGCCTGATACGCTCGCTTCCCAAAACCGCATTAGCTCGAAGTGGCAACAAATGACGTCACACAAGCCGGAGTGTCAAGCTGTTGTATATGTCGCGATCCTGGCGGTTGGCCGCAGAAATGCAAACGAGAAAATAGAAGCTGAGTGTAGCACAAGCGAACGGGAGTGTCGCCGTCGTCCCGGCGTCCCAACTTCGAACTGGCGAAGCTTCCGTGGACTGCCACACTGGAGAGCGATTCGCAGCAGAACAGGCGTCTACCAGGCACGTAGCCAGGATTTTGTTTCGGGGGGGGGGGGGGGGGGCGCTTATGACAAAATGCTGTATGAGGGGGAGGGGAGAGAGGAGGCCCCAGCAAAATGGAAGATTTCGGGGGGGGGGTGCCCCCCTCCCCCCTGGCTACGTGCCTGGCGTGTACGACATGCACCGCAGGTGTTGGGACGCCGCCAGGATTGCAACGGGCGACAGCATGACACTTGTATGACGTCATGAGGCGGAGATAGAGGGACCACTTTTTTGGGCGCGGTAAGCACACCAGTCGGAGTCGCGTTCTAGGCACCACTGCGCTCTGGGAATAGCTCCTTGCACAGCATCAACCGGGGCTCACATGATGCTCCTGTCAGGGGTGAAAGAGGCGAAACCGGTTTTGGAGCAATTTTTGGAGCAGAAAAATCTGGATTTTGGAGCAGCTTAGGCGAACGAAATTCTCGTTTTGGAGCAGCAGTTTATGCATTTTGGAACAACTTCGAAGCACAAAAGTCTATAGTTTGGAGCAGAATAGGAGCATAAACGTTAGAGCAGCTTATTAGCAATCTAAATCATAAAAAATCCAGTCTTGTGCCCGTTACCGAAAAAAAGTAACAGAATAGCGTTACTCGTTAGTTTGGTAAAAAAGTAACGCGTTATTGAGCTACGTTACTTTTTTACAAACGTAACGATACACCGTTACCGTTACTTTTCAAAAATAACGAACGTTACTTTTACGTTACTTTTGTGTTCGAGTACATATGTTTGGCAGAGATGTATGATAAGCCTCCTGAACAAGCTTCGATAAAGATAGACATTTACAGAGTGGTTTCATAGTGTTTTGATGCGCGAAGCAGCTTAATATTCGGCATGCAGAGTAGGCATTGAAACTGTAAATTATCTGATTCCGTCTCCTTTAGTTGATACATTTCATTCAGTCGTGGCCATGGCGACGGAATTTCGTTATTCATTTCCATCTCACAGACAGAATGAGTCGGAGATGGTAGTCAATCGGCTTTTATAAACTACAGCATGCGAACGGGGACTGCTGGAACACAATCAGCCAACCAACACCCCTCATCTTTACGCCGGTTTTAGTAACAGTCCGGTTCATACTATTACCAGAGACTGATCTACTTCACTATGTGGAACAGGACACCGGTTACCAGCACATTGGTTATAATCACATGCTTCCTCTTACCAGCAGTAACTCTTAGTTATAAAAAAAAAGGTTTCGTGTTTTAAGTTTTCTTTTTAGGTTTAAAACTTTTTTTTTATTATGACCATAGGGAATAAAGGCTAATCAAGCGAAAGATTATTCTGTGCACAAAAGTGGGTCAGGAACTTTCAGGCAGTGAGGGGGAGAGCGGGGGTAAAAAATTCTACAAAGGGTGTTTCTTTTTTTTTTTTTTGTAACTTGAGAAACAAGCAAATCGCTTCGCCACTGTTGTAAACGAATGTCTCTCTCTCTCTCTCTCTCCCCCCCCCCCCCCCACTGTCCATCTCTGCTGCACAAAGCAGAGGGGGAAGAGGAGGGAGGGGAGGGGGGCTGTAAGGCAGTCGTTTGTTCTAGAGTGCCTTCATGTGCATGAAGGCTCCTTAGTTTGTTCAAGCCTTGTGAATAGTAACACTATGAAAAAAAAAAAAAAGGGAGGGTGAACGGAAATAGCTGGTAGCCGAAGGTTTTTTTCGCCTTCGAGAAGAGAGTTTTTTTTTTTTAAGTTTACTGTGACGGATGTTGGTTCCGTGCGGCGATAAGCTTGTGCAGGATTATGAGATGGATGGGTGAGTAGATCGACTGATAAGTGGAAAACCCACCGTTTTAGGAAATCGAAGGTTCTGAGGCCAGATTCATAAAAAACCTCTTACCTACGACAACTTAGCTACGAAGTTCGTAAAGTTACGATCATCGTAAGATGAGGCGAAAACGGTATTCACAAACGCGTTCTTAAGTGAGAGGAGGAAAGTTACGACCTCCTAGAGAAAAACGACGACTTCCGGTGCTGTTGCTATGGCGACGGCGTCTTCGGCAACACGAACAACCAATCGGAGAGTACGGCATAGTTCGGAGCACGTGGATTTTTAATAACAAACACAGGCTAACTACTCGTTGATAGTCAGCTCGGTGTATGTCCTGTCCTGTCTATGTGCAAATGTTTAGTGTTCAAGCTGTTTCGCATAAACACGGATGGCCTTTCCACCACCACTTGTCTGGGGTTCGTGTCCGTGCAGTGATAAATCGACGCTAACACGATTTAAACGCTTCGTTGACTGCTACGAACTCGAACGCTACGAAGTCAACACAACTGTCATCGTTGGTAAAAGCCCCGTGCCAGTCGTTTGCAAAGCGACGTAGAGAGAAACAAACCGCCACGGCGTTTTTCGCGGCCTCGGAAATGCAGGAGCGAGCCGACGTTAAAAAAAGATACGTTTGAACCACGAGAGTGTCGGCAAGGGTCGCGCAAATACCTGTTCACACTGGGAACGGACGCGCACGTTTGATCGAAGTGCTGGATTACCTCTATTAGACCGCGCCTTGTGGACCGTCATCGCGTAGCTCGACAGTGACGTGGCGTCGTGTCAGAATAGAAATGGCATACTAATAACAAAGTGTACATACCGTGTTACGAAGGTAATCCACACGGCGTTTATTTGAGCTCTATATCACACAAAACAAAGATATAGAATCGATGAGAGCCCCTTTCCGACGACAGCGTTCGCCACCGCTGCCTCGGAAAACAAGGAGATGACATGGAGAAGAGATTGACCTCTGAAATTTAGTTCAGCGGTCAAACTATTCATACGGGAAGGGTCCACAAGGGTCGCGCGGGCATATTCCATTCAGCAATCCAGCCGGTCGTGGGCAGACGGTCTTAGCCAAGGACCGTCGGAGCGGTCGGAGTGCCTGCTAGGCCTATTCTGTCGAGCTCGCTTGGTCGGTGGGATCGTTGCCTTTGTTGCTTTTCCCGGGTGTCTGTAGATCCAGCGTTGACGTTCGTCGTGGTCGGTTTCAAGGACTTCTTCTTTTTTCTTGCTGCTACGTTACTTTTTTACAAACGTAACGATATACCGTTACCGTTACTTTTCAAAAATAACGAACGTTACTTTTACGTTACTTTTGTGTTCGAGTACATATGTTTGGCAGAGATGTATGATAAGCCTCCTGAACAAGCTTCGATAAAGATGCAGAGTAGGCATTGAAACTGTAAATTATCTGATTCCGTCTCCTTTAGTTGATACATTTGATTCAGTCGTGGCCATGGCGACGGAATTTCGTTATTCATTTCCATCTCACAGACAGAATGAGTCGGAGATGGTAGTCAATCGGCTTTTATAAACTACAGCATGCGAACGGGGACTGCTGGAACACAATCAGCCAACCAACACCCCTCATCTTTACGCCGGTTTTAGTAACAGTCCGGTTCATACTATTACCAGAGACTGATCTACTTCACTATGTGGAACAGGACACCGGTTACCAGCACATTGGTTATAATCACATGCTTCCTCTTACCAGCAGTAACTCTTAGTTATAAAAAAAGGTTTCGTGTTTTAAGTTTTCTTTTTAGATTTAAAACTTTTTTTTTATTATGACCATAGGGAATAAAGGCTAATCAAGCGAAAGATTATTCTGTGCACAAAAGTGGGTCAGGAACTTTCAGGCAGTGAGGGGGAGAGCGGGGGTAAAAAATTCTACAAAGGGTGTTTCTTTTATTTTTTTTGTAACTTGAGAAACAAGCAAATCGCTTCGCCACTGTTGTAAACGAATGTCTCTCTCTCTCTCTCTCTCTCTCTCCCCCCCCCCCCCCCCCCACTGTCCATCTCTGCTGCACAAAGCAGAGGGGGAAGAGGAGGGAGGGGAGGGGGGCTGTAAGCGGCAGTCGTTTGTTCTAGAGTGCCTTCATGTGCATGAAGGCTCCTTAGTTTGTTCAAGCCTAGTGAATAGTAACACTATGAAAAAAAAAAGAAGGGGGGTGAACGGAAATAGCTGGTAGCCGAAGGTTTTTTTTCGCCTTCGAGAAGAGAGTTTTTTTTTTAAAGTTTACTGTGACGGATGTTGGTTCCGTGCGGCGATAAGCTTGTGCAGGATTATGAGATGGATGGGTGAGTAGATCGACTGATAAGTGGAAAACCCACCGTTTTAGGAAATCGAAGGTTCTGAGGCCAGATTCATAAAAACCTCTTACCTACGACAACTTAGCTACGAAGTTCGTAAAGTTACGATCATCGTAAGATGAGGCGAAAACGGTATTCACAAACGCGTTCTTAAGTGAGAGGAGGAAAGTTACGACCTCCTAGAGAAAAACGACGACTTCCGGTGCTGTTGCTATGGCGACGGCGTCTTCGGCAACACGAACAACCAATCGGAGAGTACGGCATAGTTCGGAGCACGTGGATTTTTAATAACAAACACAGGCTAACTACTCGTTGATAGTCAGCTCGGTGTATGTCCTGTCCTGTCTATGTGCAAATGTTTAGTGTTCAAGCTGTTTCTCATAAACACGGATGGCCTTTCCACCACCACTTGTCTGGGGTTCGTGTCCGTGCAGTGATAAATCGACGCTAACACGATTTAAACGCTTCGTTGACTGCTACGAACTCGAACGCTACGAAGTCAACACAGCTGTCATCGTTGGTAAAAGCCCCGTGCCAGTCGTTTGCAAAGCGACGTAGAGAGAAACAAACCGCCACGGCGTTTTTCGCGGCCTCGGAAATGCAGGAGCGAGCCGACGTTAAAAAAAGATACGTTTGAACCACGAGAGTGTCGGCAAGGGTCGCGCAAATACCTGTTCACACTGGGAACGGACGCGCACGTTTGATCGAAGTGCTGGATTACCTCTATTAGACCGCGCCTTGTGGACCGTCATCGCGTAGCTCGACAGTGACGTGGCGTCGTGTCAGAATAGAAATGGCATACTAATAACAAAGTGTACATACCGTGTTACAAAGGTAATCCACACGGCGTTTATTTGAGCTCTATATCACACAAAACAAAGATATAGAATCGATGAGAGCCCCTTTCCGACGACAGCGTTCGCCACCGCTGCCTCGGAAAACAAGATGACATGGAGAAGAGATTGACCTCTGAAATTTAGTTCAGCGGTCAAACTATTCACTACGGGAAGAGGTCCACAAGGGTGGCAGCGGGCATATTGTAACGAAGAAAATATGTGACTCCTCTTCTTCTCCGTTGATGAACGATACTGATGTTAACAAACAACTGTTTATTTAAGCGATAGGATATAAAATCTTTTACAACAGATATGGCCAATTCGTCAATAAATGTTGGGGGAATACTCCCAACCTCTGGCGACTTCCCCTGCCGTCCTCCCACGACCACACCTTCAGCGGGTGCCCCGACCACAGCCAAACTCGACAAACAAGGATCCACACAAAGGCGGGCGAGCCGAACTCCTCCACAGCCGTAAGGGGTCCCAAGTTTGCGAGCTAGCGGGCGGAAGACTCCACAGCCGAAGGGGGTCGGACGTACAGGTTGGCCTCCAGAGGCAGGGAGATGTCCAGGGCTTGGTATCCGGGAGCCAAGTCCTTACGGCCCTCGGTGGCCGCTTATATTGGGTTCAGCAGCATTCTGGGGTCCTCCAGTCCACCAATCAGAAAGTTTTGGAAGGACCAATCAAGAGGGGTTTTCTTAGCACCAATCAAAAGGCTCGGAGCCTAAGCAAATACGAACATTCCAAAAACAAGCGCATACACAAGAAAGAACACATTCCAAACGAAGCTCACAAGAGCAGTCATAAACAATAGAAAGCATATTCGTACGTAGACAGAAAAGTTATACATACAAAGAGCAAAACCACCTCCGAAGTAGAGATCCCAAAAGCAGACATGCACAAGACAAAAACATTTCCAACGCGGGGTTCTAAAAACTAAGTGTAGCGTTACAGCGTTCACGTTCGCCCCCATTTGGGGCCCCCGACTCCGGTGGGATCCAACAGCCGTCCCGTTGAGACGGAAAGAACTCTCGGAGAAGGCAAAAACATAAAGTGAAGCTAGACTAAACACTCGCGCGAGCAAAACTTCGCGACACATTCAGCAATCCAGCCGGTCGTAGGCAGACGGTCTTAGCCAAGGACCGTCGGAGCGGTCGGAGTGCCTGCTAGGCCTATTCTGTCGAGCTCGCTTGGTCGGTGGGATCGTTGCCTTTGTTGCTTTTCCCGGGTGTCTGTAGATCCAGCGTTGACGTTCGTCGTGGTCGGTTTCAAGGACTTCTTCCTTTTTTCTTGCTGCTTGAAGTCGGGACGCGCGAGAAGAGCATGTAGAAAAATAAATGTCCTTTGGTCGTCGCGACCAAGTAACTGTGCGATGCTGTCGGCCATGTTGATTTGATCGTAAAAAGTGCGTAAGACAGCTTCGGAGCTGTCGTAGGATTTTGTCGTAACCTGCGCAAAAGTTACGACAATTTCGTTTCGAGAATACGGATTTTCTCTCAAATATGTCGTACGCACGTTTTTCGTCGTAAGTTCGCTTTGAGAATCCGGCCTCAGAAGTCTTAGCTGCAAGATACGTCATTGCCTGGGCATTGCGTGCTCGAGCGCAAGTAGTTGCCCCTCGAGCAGAGACGCTAGATCCTCCATTGAGCTTAGTGACCTAAATTTAGTTCCCCTAACGGCACCAGTTTTATGCACAAGATTGCTATTCTAAACGTTAGATCAGGCGTCGTGATCTTTTCCCAAATACCTAATGTATTTCACCAGTTTTGGTCAAAAGTAACGAGTAACGAGTAACGTAATTTGATAGCCGATACCGTAAAAAAGTAACGAAAATAATTTACTCGTTAGTCACTCAGAATACTAACGAGTACGTTACTGCGTTAGCGAAAAATGTAACACGTTACCTCCAACACTGAAAAAATCTTATATAAATCACATAAATCTGATTTTTCTTTTTAAATCGTTATTTTTGTTCACCCTGGTTCTAATAAGTCATCAGCGCCGATACGCACCAAATTAAAATATAAAAAAACGGAAAAAGCAAACGCGAGTTTCATGCGCATAGATAGGGACAGGAAACACATTCAGGCTTGCTGCAAAGTTGGGTGGGCACAAGTACTGGTGTCAAAGTAGTGCAAAACTTTTTTAAAGCGGTGATTCAAGAGCATGGACAGAGAAGCACGGTTTACTGCAACCAGACATCGAACGGACGCTCGTAGAATGCAGGTGCAAATAGAAAACAACACCCCACAAAAGTGAGTCAAAAGGTAAAGAGTGAATTGGTAGAAAAGCTATGAGCACCACATGCACGCTAAATACGGGTGTGTGGCCGATTCATTCAATTGGTCACACTCTGGAAGCACGTGTGTGATAACCGAAAGTAGTCACGGCGACGGCGCCGTCCATTTTGACGAGATTACGGGCACGAATGAACAATTACACAATGGAGGCGCTCAATAGCACTTTTAAGAAAATATTTACTCTCAAAACGAAAGAAATACTTAGGTTTGCTCATCTTGATAGCCTGTGCGTCGTACCTCACGCGGCCAGCGACGAGACCGCGTGAAGTAGGAAAATGGGGAAAAGACGAGGTTGGCTTTTCGGAGGTGTAATGGGGGACAGCGGGGTTCGGGCCGCTGGCCGTGAGCCGCAAAGCGGCACATACAGGTGGGCTAGGTGAGTTAATATTTTTAATGAGTCATCCGCAGACTGTCGCCGCGAAGCAGCGTGAACGCAGGCCGGGGGGGGGGGGTGTTAACACGCGACCCAGTGATACACCCACTGTACCCCATAGCGCCTCCGAAAAGCCCGACCCGGAAAAGACCATGTATCATAGGTATAGAAGGGTTCTACAGGTGAAATCTTCGAATCCGGCGGTTGCTTGCGCCACCATGTACCCGTGCCGTGTACTTTACTACGACGAGATTGAATGTTGCCAACCAAGCTCTCGTTTCCCGCTAAATCTAGCAGCGCCGCAAACGTTTTTGTTTTTGAGTTACTTTGGCGCAGTGTGGCGCAATTTCGACCGATTTCTCGTTTTTGGCGCAACTAGGCGCAGAAAATTGGGTTTGTATCAAAATGGCGCAATTGGCGCTATTGGCGCAGATGTCACAGCCCTGTCCTGTGACATCTTTCCTCTGCATCACGCATTTCTGTTGGTGGAGGTCGCGTCTTTCTTTTTCTTCGCGTTTTGTCGGCTATAACGGGGGCGCGTGTTGACCCCCCCGGCCTATACGTTCACGCCGCTTCGCGGCATCTCATTACAAAAAATGATAACCCACTTGGCCCATCCGTAAACGCCGCTTCGCGGCGGCCGAGGCTACCCGCTCGCGGAGCGATCAGCTTGACGATGGACGAACCCAAATAACGCCAACCGACAAAACGCAAAGAAAGGAAAGGTCGCATTGCCCTCACCAACACAGTCGCGTGAGGTAGAGGGGTGACCTCAGTGGAGTGTCACGTGACCCCCGGTTGACGCTGAGCAGATAGCAAATCCCCTAGCATTCGCTTATCGTATCGCCCATAGAGTTATTACAATGTACGTTAAGGCCTGTCCAAACAGGCTACTACAAACCACACGACTCCTGCAAAAGTCGTCAAAATTGAACCGTCCGGGAGTCGTCGGTCGAATGTCTGTTTGGACACCGGCCAAGCTGGCTAAGCCACATTCACGACTTGCCTCCTCGCCTCCTCCACTTGTCGTTGACGTCGGTGCTCGTCAGACTTGACGTCACACGCCACCTGCCAATGGTATGCCTGATGCCTGTCTATCTCCCGCGGCTCAAGAAGTCGCCGACCTTGCTACCGCCGTCACCTCGGCAGGAAGGCCAAAGAGTCCGTCCGGCTTCGGGTGGATTTGAGAGATCCCTGCGTCGAAGCGCGCGTTTCGGCCGCCTCGGCTCAGCTTTTTTCGTCAGAATCCGCGCTCGTAGCTCGAAAAAATTAATAAAGTGCAGTGCGCAAAAGGGAGACTTTTAGTTGTATGTAGAAACACTGAGAACTTAAGAATATAGCATTTATTTTATTAAATTTCAAACCAACCAGGTTTGTTTGTCTATACGAGGTACGTTAGGAACAAGAGCCGCGGGAATCCGATCCAATCCACAGAACTGCTGGACGATGACACGACCTTGGACACGACGCGGGCTCGCGCTCGCCTGGCTCCTGGCTTGCCCCTCACACTCGAGTCTTCCTTTCCCATTTTCGGGACTCCCAAAGCGGCGGAGGCCTTGAGCGATTGACCGACAGCCAAGAGAGCGTGTGAGTGGCTCTCCGGACCCACGTGATGAGCAGAGCAAGGCCGCCGTGGAGGAAGCGAGGGGAGATCTAGCGGGGGGACGCTTCCCCCGGCTGCTTTGACGGGAGGGAAGTTTCCCTCCGACGGCCGGAAGCGGAGCCAGCGGCGCGCAGCAACGACTTGCAGGAGTCGTGCGTATCGTAGTGTCCTGTTTGGACACCCCTTTAAAGGGGTGTCCAAACAGGATACTACAACACTCACGACTCCTGCAAGTCGTTGCTGCGCTGCGCTTCCGGCCGTCGGAGGGAAACTTCCCTCCCGTCAAAGCTGCCGGGGGAAGCGTCCCCCGCTAGATCTCCCCTCGCTTCCTCCACGGCGGCCTTGCTCTGCTCATCACGTGGGTCCGGAGAGCCACTCACACGCTCTCTTGGCTGTCGGTCAATCGCTCAAGGCCTCCGCCGCTTTGGGAGTCCCGAAAATGGGAAAGGGAAGACTCGAGTGTGAGGGGCAAGCCAGAGCCAGGCGAGCGCGAGCCCGCGTCGTGTCCAAGGTCGTGTCATCGTCCAGCAGTTCTGTGGATTGGATCGGATTCCCGCGGCTCTTGTTCCTAACGTACCTCGTATAGACAAACAAACCTGGTTGGTTTGAAATTTAATAAAATAAATGCTATATTCTTAAGTTCTCAGTGTTTCTACATACAACTAAAAGTCTCCCTTTTGCGCACTGCACTTTATTAATTTTTTTCGAGCTACGAGCGCGGATTCTGACGAAAAAAGCTGAGCCGAGGCGGCCGAAACGCGCGCTTCGACGCAGGGATCTCTCAAATCCACCCGAAGCCGGACGGACTCTTTGGCCTTCCTGCCGAGGTGACGGCGGTAGCAAGGTCGGCGACTTCGTGAGCCGCGGGAGATAGACAGGCATCAGGCATACCATTGGCAGGTGGCGTGTGACGTCAAGTCTGACGAGCACCGACGTCAACGACAAGTGGAGGAGGCGAGGAGGCAAGTCGTGAATTTGGCTTGGCCGGTGTCCAAACAGACATTCGACCGACGACTGCCGGACGGTTCAATTTTGACGACTTTTGCAGGAGTCGTGTGGTTTGTAGTAGCCTGTTTGGACAGGCCTTTAGAGGTTATACGGCCTATACGACTTCTGGGAGGCAAATTGAAGCAGACAGCAACCAGTCTCCTCTTGCGGTGCTCCTGTGTATTCTAATATAACTTATTAGAGAACGCGCGTGAATTTGGTCTTCTTTGTTATTTGGGTTGCACCGAATAGTATGTAGAAAGCGGGTATGGAAACAAAAATTAAAATATTCAAATTTCGTTCGGAAATGAGTCAAGCATGACGGATAATAACCGTAAATGATAATCGCACGTTTGTATTTTGAACGACTGGCTCTATTTTTTTCGTTCCAAACGGTGCGCTCGAGCAAGCGCTCGAAGAGAAGCGAACGGAGAGCGCGATGCGTCATGGGATATCCGGCGCAAACAAAAACAGAAAAGAAAAGATTCCCCGCCTTGCCCTTGGTGGCGTTGTCAGCGTTGTAGCGTCAGCGCGTTACGACCGAGCCGTTCGGAGTGCCCGTGGCAGTGGCGTAGGCAGAGGGGGTTTTGGGGGTCGAAACCCCTCCCGAAATGCCAAAGCTACCCCCCCCCCCCCCCCCACCACCACCACTACCACCACCACCACCACGGGGTCTGCTCGCTGCTTTCGGGAAAAAAAATGTTTGTAGGGTGAAAAGTGCTCAAATTAATAAAATATGCAATATTGCTTCATTCATGTTTATTCGATGGGATGCGGAACTTGATCACAGTATATAGAGAGCGGATATTTCGAAACATTTGTGGGGTGAAGGATGGCGATTTCAAGGCAAAGTATAACAAACTATCCTCACTGAAATACATAGTTAAATCAAACCAAAGTGAACATAATAAATCGAACACATGTTGATAATATAAAACAGTGTCAGTGATGTAAGGAATACTAAATGAATTGTAAAAACAATTGCACTGTAAGCAACGGGTGCTGATCAGAATTACGTGCTTTAGGCTAGAAATTAACGCAAATAAAAAGATAACTGTGACTAGTTATTTCAGAAAGCAATTTACAGGCTCTCTTTATCATCTCATTTATAATCGCCTACACGATGCAGCCGCCTGCGTTCACGGCAAAAAATATCCAGGACGTTCTCCGCTTGAACTTCAATGTCGCGGTGAACATTCAAAAGCGCAAGACCGAGCAGTCGCTCATTCGAATTGGACGCTCTCATGCATGCTTTCAACCGTCGTAGTGAAGAGAACAAGCGCTCAGCTTCCGCCGTTGTTTCGGGCAGAATCGCTAGGATCTTGAGGAGACGATGGACGTTCTGAAATAGGGCCTCCGGCAGTGTTGTACGGAACGACGTTCCAAGGAACGGCGTTCCTGGAACGCGTTCCTTTTAGGAGGAACGAAGGAACGCCGCCGTTCCATTCTGCTTCGGTGGAACTGGAACGGGAACGCGTTACATTTTTACTGGAACGGAAAGAGTAACGGCGTTCCTTTTTTTCGTTCAGTGGGGTAATTTTTATTTTATTTGTAACAGGGAAAGTTTAAAAGTATAAAAACTATATCTTCACGAACATATTGTTTTTAACTTGTTAACTTTTTGGCTACTTATCTTAGGGCTTATTTTGTGTGGTCCTCGCTTGGTGACAGTCGGGTGCCGGATAGCTAGTGGACATTGATTATTTTTTGAGTGCCCGAGACTGCGGTACAAAAGCAAACCTTATAGTCGCAAGAAAAGACACAGAAAGAGGGACGTTTCAAACTCAGCTACTTTCTTTGCCCCCCCCCCCCCCCCTTTCCACGAATCCGCTCATACCCACAGAAATCTAAGGCCGACTAAGACATTTCTCAACTTCCATAAAAAGACCTACAGTTACAACAAAATCACAGGCTACCACATCGAACGCACCCTTGTATCCTGAACATTGGTCACTTAAAAGATGCACAAAAATTAACCTTGATTCCTTCTCCCTTGTCCCTCGCCTTCAAACTGAACAACGAATCCAACCTTCACGAAGAAGAACTGGTAGTTTCCAAGACTGACCTTCCAAAAGCCCTACCCTCTCCTTCACTTGCTCGTCTTGCGGACAGCAACATCGAGAAACAACTGTTGTTAAGTTTTAACAAGGGACTTTGTTAGATTGAAACGTGTGAAATTGTTCTAAAACGCTCGTGCCATGTGGGGTAGCAATACATTTGGCCCGTCTGAATCGTTCATCACAAATATGAATATGGTTAAAAGCTGAGATTTTTAAACTTCAATATATCAGCAAATAACACCTCGATTCCGCTTGTTTTCTTCTTCTGGTTCCATCACGGCATATAAATTTGTATGTACCCATTTGATGGGATAGATAAAAAAGCTTTGCTTGATCTAACTAAATATGGTAATCAGCAAAATACAAAAGTAGCGTATATGTAACGATGCGTTTCATTTTTTAACTGTAACGGGAACGAGTTCCTTTTACACCGATGGAACTTGTAACGGGAACGCGTTCCAGAAATCGGAAGGAACGAGGAACGAGCTTTCGTTCCATTTTTTGAGGAACGTGTACAACACTGGCCTCCGGACAGAGGGCGACCGCCTGTAGCGCAGACCAGGCGCGGACATTGGACGCCTAAAATTTTCCTATTTTCGGCGAAGACTCCCTCACTTTGTAAAATTTTCCACCATCGAGTCTTTCACGGATGCGATGACGGTCCGTCTTGCTTTCTGCTTTGTATGTCGAGGTGGCATCCGATGCAATTCCTTATTAGATTAATCTCTTCGTTGCACGGAACATCAGAAACTCCGAAGAGTCAAGCCTTCCTATTCTCATTATGCATAGGCGCATGAGTAGTCAAGTTCATTTCCACGTTCGGCGTGTGGTTTGCGTGTTTGTGTGTGATGTGTCATGTCATTTCTCCGAATGACGGAACGACGAGTTCGGACTGATGACTTTTCATGACCCCAAGGATATACTGCTGCTGTCTCTGGACTACGCTGCAAGATAAACCGGCCTAGCAAAGATAATATTTTCTTTCCTTCGGCATCTGGTTCTGTAGCACGAATTTGTTAAACCTATAATAGATATTGATTTTTGCTCTAGTTTTACAGCGTCGATATTTTTTTTTGCTGCTTTATTTTTTTGTGACAGTATAGCTATCTTTGTGTTTTGTCTGGCCTTCACGCGTTGGTAATGCAGTGGTACCTCAAAACGCGGAGGGAGTTGTGTGCTGTGAGGAAGCTTTTGAAGTTGGTGGGCCGCAACTACGACGACAGTAGAACAGTAAGCCACCACGCTCGAGTTCCTGTAAATAAAGCCTGCTCAGTTAAAAAAAAATGACAATGCAGCTTTACCCGTTTGATCTTAAAAGGCCCCTGAAAAGAAAATAAAAAGTATTTTTTTTTATAAAAGAGTTTGGTTGGGATACGCGTGTCAAAAAAAATTAAATTTGTTATTAATTTTTTTTTTAGAGCAATATTGACGGCGCGAGACGCGATTTAGTCGGTAGTCACCTCCTTTCCACTTGTTTTCTCTCTCGGCATTTCGGGCGTGTGGAGGAGAGGTGAATCGGCTTTACCTTCACCTTGAGGTGGAAAAAGCGAAAGACCATCTCGTTCGAAAGAGCGAATACCATTCCGTGACGTCATGGACTTTGTGCGCAGAATTACAAATAAATCTCTCGCCGTGAAGGTGGCTCCTAAAATTACTTTTCTTGTAAATTTCATTTTTTGACACGCGTGTCCCAACCAGACTGTTTAAAAAACTTCTTTTTTTTCTTTTTAGGGGCCCTTTAACAGCGCCTCCCTAATCGTCCGTCCCGCCGAGCTCACCCTGTGTCATTGGGGAGGGGGGAAGGGGAAATGTTGTTGAACCCCTCCCGAAAAAAAATCCTGGCTACGCCACTGGCCCGTGGGGTGACGAGCGTGTGGCTGGCCGAAGGAGCACGTAACTTTCACAGCACTGTAAGCTCAGGGCGGAACGGGATGGGGAAAGCAACTTTTGTCCGAGTTTTGAGCGACTGGCTAATCTTTTAGGGGAGAATGGCTGCGTCCGGCTGCACAAACGAGGGTCCGAGAAAGAGGGAGTCCACCCTTTCCGTCTTCTTGGACTGTTTCGTTCAATGCGCGATTTGTGAGTTGAGGAGGAAAACGAAGAAGGAAAATGTTGAAATGCCAAAGAGCGGCGCTGCTCGGAAGGAATCTGCTACGTCACGACTACGTAGCAAGTTCCACAACATTTCTAGATCACCTCCCAAATAGGCCCCACATGCATCCGCCAGGTGCACATTGAATGATCGTTTATTTTGCTTTAAAATTAGTTTTCTTGTTCCTTTCAACGGAAGACTGGTGTTTTTGAGGTTAGGTGCAACATGCGACACATTCAAGCTAGAAAATCAGCGCTGAAATTTCGTTTCCCTACCCCTTTAACACTGTAAAGCAGGCACGTAGCCAGGATTTTGTTTCGGAGGGGGGGGGGGGGGCAGCCCATGACAAAATGTTGTATGAAGGGGGAGGGGGAGAGGGAGGCCCCAGCAAAATGGAATATTTGGCTGGGGGGGGGGGGGGGCCGGGCCCCATGGGCCACCCCCTGGCTACGTGCCTGCTGTAAAGTTGTAATTGCTTTTGTCAATGCATTTTTTCTTCATCAGTGAACGATGTCTAACTTCGCTATATTTTAGCCCGAAAACTGCAGCGACCATCCGCGCTGAGGAGAAATGCGCGCAAAAGGGCCCGCGGGTTCAAACGAGAAGAATGTCCACTGCTTCTTTCGCACGACAGGAGATTCTCTCCCCATCGTTACCACCTTCACAGAGAGGAACCAAATACCGTGGAAGCCAATACTGGGACTGGCAACTCCCGCGGAAAGCGGGCGAAAAGTGATTGCAGCGCCCCTGGCGAGCTCGGAGTCTCCGCTAGCAGACGAATTCTCCAAAATGCATTGGTTTTGCCTATCTCCGTGCGAGGTGACCAACAAAAAAATATTGTCACGGACATTCGCTGCTTTGAAAGTTAAAAAATGGGTGCCAGGTCATGAGTGAAGGACATTTTCTTCGCGTGGGAAAGATGTTACAGCTTGTAGGGTGCAATTTTGGAGTTCTCCCGAAGAAAACATGCTGTCACAACTTATGTAGGCCAGGCAAAACACGAATGTATGCCTTCGCGCTGTTTCGTGAAAAAGGGCAATGTACAAACATTTCAGAACATAGCTTCGTTTCAACTTTATTGTTCTTATCAGTCAATTCGTTTTGTTGTTGCAGTTACCATTTCTCATGAATGTCTTGCTTATAACCGTTTCGTCTAATAGGCGAGCTGGCTAATCCCGTTAAGATCGTCTCCGGACGAAGAAGCACAAGTCAATTTCGAACCACGTACGTTACGGCGATGTCAGAATGCTCTGAAAGAAGTCGTTGTGCATATGCAAATCTGACGCTATGATAGATTAATAAAAGCGGCGTTACGAAAAAAGCAGACTTCTCGCGCTTGCAAAGAAAGAAGGGGAGAGCGCCGTAGCCCCGCAAAAAAAGGTGATTTCAGTCACGTTATTTACAGTGCACAAATTCCGATTGTTAGCGCGGCGACGACTAACATCTTCTGCTTCGCTGCTTCTTTACTTCTGGGATAAAGGCAGACACCCGTTGAACAGTCTCCACTCTTTCCTTTTTTGAGTCTTCTTTCATTTATATTTTTGAGGCGACGCCACTCTGCCGCGTTCTTTCTTCCTCCTGCTTTTATGTTGCTGTGTTTTTTGTTCTTTTTTTGCTCTTTTTTGTTTTTGTTGTTTACCCGACGCGTAAGCCATCGCGTATTCTTGTTTTGTTTGGCTTAGTGTTTACTCTCTTTCCTTCGCTTCGACCCCCGGTTCGTCCGTTGGTCTGCTACGCTAGGCTCGGACATTTTGAAGGCCGTCTGCAACTTTGTTGTTGTTTTCTTCCACTGTCGTCTGCGGTAACCTCGTATTTTCGCCTTCGACTGAGTTTCTGATCCGAAATCGTCACACGTGGTTTTTGATATTTATTAAATATATTAAGAAGTGTAAGCTCGTTATGCATTTTTATTCGAATGTTATTCGTGTACGCCGGCCGGCACGTCTGCTACGGGTCATCGTTTGTTGATCAACCGGCCGCATTTGAGCATACACCAGCGCATACTTAGAAATGGCAGGCATGTCGTGTGCTGCCTACTATTGCAAAAACAAGTTTTTGCGATGTGGTGGAAAATCTTTCTACCGCTTCCCGAAGGCCAAACAAACGTGAGGAACTAAGTTATGCAGCATTCAAATTAAACTGCCAAAAGTGTAAATAAACAAGC
>JAZHYW010019149.1:0-16801 GCA_037355805.1 Ixodes ricinus | reverse complement strand
TAGCGTATTAAGTTGCTGATGTATTAGTTGCTCAAATGCACCAACATGCCATTGCCAGCCGACTTCGTGCGAATCGCGCAGTTACTCAAAAAGGCTATTTTCACGCCATTTGACGACAAATAGCTAATAACCGTATTTGTTTTATGCCGCTCTTTTCTTTAGTAGGTCGTTGCATACTTAAAGAGTTCATCGCTGTTTCCCGTTTAATTGAAAATACATTTCGCAGACAGCTGAGCGTCGTTCTATTCAGACGCAAGAACGGCAGTGTTGTGCCAGAAAGAGCTGGCGGTTGCCTTGTTCTAAAGCCAACCTCCGGGTTTATGCGCCCGGTCCAGGTTAAATTAACGAATCTGATTTCGCCGCGATTAATAATCTTCGTGTAGAGTTCAGCGCTACGATGAAGTCGCTCGATTACGTCATGTCGAACTGTCCGACTGACGCTGAGCCGATACGCTTGCCGTATTGTCCACAGCTTAGTTGTTTTCGGATTGCTCATCTGCCTTGTCGCAACAGACGCATACTGAGGCCAGAATAAAGGCCAGCTTGCAGTGTACCGTTACTCCTCGCGCACGAGATAATGTTTGCTCGTTGCCACTTGGCCTAGTGCTTAATCCAACAGTCATTACTCGTTTCTTTCTGAAAAAGTACCCAAATACGCCATTGCCGGCCGAAAATAAGTAACCAGATTACAAGCACTCGCCAGATGTAACGCCACGGCATTACGTTCGGTTGCAACCTGCTCATCAGCCCAGCGAGCGCGGCAGGTTCGAGCAGAGGTTCAAGAGCCGTTAAATCCGCGAGAATCCTCGAGTTCCGAACGCAACACTGAATGAGGGGCGTCTGCGACAGCGGGAACTCACACGAAAGGCCAATACGTTCGAGCGGGAGACATAATGGTTCATCACCTGCACCACGCGTATCTACACGGCCGCACCTTGAGACCATTGTGCCAGCTCGGCGTCGCTTACACAGAGAGACCTTTCCGTCTCATCGCCTTGGCCGCAAACTCTCCTCGAATCCCGCATTGCGTTTCAAGACCTTCCATGGGACAGGTCAATCAGCAGCCGGAGGTCCACTCGAGGGCCATTCAACAGTCTGAAGAGCTCTGTGCCGGCACCAAGCAGGACACGTCGTTGATGTCACTAAAGAGAGCGCCCAAATAGGCCCCGAGGCAGAACGAAGAATGGCGGAGCTGGCTGGCTGGGCGGAGGATTGTATCCGGTCACCTCTTCGCGCGCTTCCATGGGCCGTGAAAACTGAAAGGTCACGGCATCTTTGTCGGGCCAGTCGGCAATGAGCCCGACTGTAGAGCCGCCGATGGCCATTACCACAGCCTGGATCACGCACGCAGCGGGAACAACGCCGGGCGACGGGGAGCCGCCGCCGGGTGACCCACCGCGACACTACGTGTTCCAGCGTTCGCGGTTTCAGCGCCACCTGCGACGATCTCCGACGACCACAACAATTGACATGTCCCCACGCCTGCTGGGGGTATGTGATCGAGGGCTATCACCCCAGGGGCCGCTACCGACCGCCTAGCAGACACAGTCCGAAACGCACGACAGCGCACGAGGAAAGCCAAAGAATATCAGCATCAGAGATGACCGTTGCAGCGTTTTATCGACACCAAGAATGCCTACACCGATATTGCCGTCCATCCTTGCCGCCCAGCGTCAGCTGCACAGTGGAAACTTCGGCTGTGTTGCCTTCCAGATGGGCATGCGGCAAGGCACTTACAGCTCAGCAGATGCGGTCAGAACACGACGATAAAATGTCCTCGCCAGTCGGCGATGCACAATAAAGAGCCAGATTTGTTGAACTATATAAAATTGTAGGCGTACCACGCGATTCCCTGATTAACACATTAATTTCAATGCGATCAGATTTAAACGACGGCCGGTTTCGCGCATAATTTGCGGATTTGCGTCATGGATCACGCGATATTGACCCCCATTATCATTCAAACTCTGAGGAATTAAATAAGTAAAACAATCAGAAACAAACGTTATGTTGTTTATTTTGACCAAACCACAAGAGTAGAACAAAAATGACACTCAAGTTTAGATATTCTGTTTTGTAAACACAAAAAACATCGGCGCGCGCTGCGTATAAAGATTACGCCAGATGAGATGTAAAGATATTGCCATGAATAATGGTCCATCGGACACAGCTCAGTTCCACGCTCGCTAGCCGCCTTCTTATACTTGCATTTGCGACTCACAAAGTCGGTGTAATCACAACTAAAGTTCGAGTAGACAGTATTCATGCCCACACGAACAATTGCAATTACACAAAATTGCGTTACTGATAATCGGGTTATGGTGCATGCGTGTCGCATGCGTGACCACCATTCGCGGGGAAATATTAATGCGACATGTAGCAGACCTACATTAAGGTATCCAGTTGGTATTATAAGGTTTGCAGATGCTCAAGGCAGTTATCTGCGCTGGTGGTGCTACGTATTTGAAGCTGAGCTGATTTCATTTCCAGAATTTAATTCTATTGGAAAACTCCCAATAGAACAGCGCATTATGAATATTGGGAAATCAATATTTATTGTATTACAATACAATATGAATATTGTTGAACATATATTTATTGTATTGTGTTATAATAAGGGTTTTGTTAGGATTACAATATTCATAATACAAGCAAAAACACTGGAATTCCATGTTTCCCTATTGGTAAACCCCAATATTTGTCATGTATTATGCATATTGTAGCATACATTTATTGTATTGTATTACAATAAGGGGTTAGTTATGGGAAATTTCAATATTCATAATGCGCTAAAACATTGGAGTCCCGTAATGCATAAACCCTTATTGGAACGCTATGCACTGTATGCGGATCCAGTATAGGGTTTGCTGATTCCAGTGTACTTAGCGCATAGTGATATTGGAATCCAACTTATTATATTGGCTACTATATATCGAGTTGGAATATCATTTTAAGTTGGGCAGCTAGAATGACATTGTTTAGTGTACCAGTCTTCTGTGTATCGCCTGAGTGATAAAATAAAAAATGTTGCGGTTAAGTCAAATTCATGAATAAAGAAGCAAAAAACACTGGGCTTATCCATACCAGTATAAATTTAACATATTTCTGAACTGGAGGATCTGGCTTGCAAAGCAGTTAATTGTTTAAATATCATGTAGTCCTGATGCTCTGAGGAACAGAATGTGAAATCCTCACATTTTAATGAAATATTATATTAGCTAGCTGCAGCTATTTATAGAAACTGCAAGATAAAAATAGAGATAAGTTCACTGACAAGTGGCGATATCTCACCACAGCTCGATACAAATTCAGTGCTTATGTCTGCAGCCATGACTCGGAATAAGTTTTCAATGCATTGCCACGGGTCATCTTGAGCTCGGTCAATTACTGTCTATGGCATCATCAAATCTTGGCCTCGGCTATTCTGCAGATACAGGAATGCTCATCTTGCAGGAAAAACGAACTGGTAAGCTTGCTTGGCAGTATATGCCGTGGAAACCGGAAGAGAGATTCGCGGATTGGATGCACTAGCGAGCACAGGCTTTGAGGTAGCCATATATATTAGTTGCCGGAAATATCTAAAATCAAATGCGATGGGACAATGTAGCACACGTCAATGTCGCCCGCGTGTATTACAGAGAAATAAGCTTCAATGGTAGAAGCCTCAGCTAGCTCCGTACAATTAAAAATACAGACAATAATGTCTGGCATTCAGCCTGGGAATCAGGAATTCTCACCTTTGAGCAAAAACAGCTTAGCACGGGTTTGGTGGAAACTGCTTTTTCAGAATTTGCGTTATGTAGTTGCGTCTAAGTGCACACTTCCTGGACCAGCCACCTACAGCACCGGAGCTGTCTGTGCTCCGCTGACGCGTGATCATAATATGCCTCATGCGACAAAATTCAAGCACACGCCTAATGTTTACAGCAACATTGATAGCCAGACGGTGCAGCGGCATATTTTTAATTGACGGAGTCAAAACACTGGGACGCTTTGACTGAGTTGTTTTGCTGCAATACACGCTGCAAGTATTGCAGCAAACAAGCTTCAGTGAAAGCGCCCCTAGTCGCTCTTGAGCCCCGTCAATTAAATATGCTATACCGCTGTCTGTCTGCCTCTTCAGTGTTGCTGTAGGCGACAAAACGCGTGCCCAGTTTTGTCACAAGAGGCACATTATGTCACGCACATGTAATTTTGAATTTATCTCGCTGCTAGGTATTGCAGCAGTAACAAGTTTGAGCGTCCCCAGTTTGAGCCTTGAGCTACAGTCAGCCCAAATAGTTGTCTGCTACAGCTGTTGCTTCACGAGCAGAGCAATCTAGAAAATCTATATCCTCAATTGGTCGAGAACGAGATCCGCATCTGCTGCAAAGTGCCATGGAGATTGCAAGAAAGCATTTCGGATTAGTTATGCTACAAGTAACACATTTTATATGCTATTTACTAGCACACTTCAAATGGTGCTGCACGATGGACATCTCATGCAATGGAACCCCATTCATCCTTCAGCTTCGCAAGCTTGGCCATCCTATGGCTTGCTCCAATTCCTAATCTGTTAATAATCTGCGAGTCCCAAAGGGGCCATGCCATGGCTTGCGCCAGGCATCGGACAAGTTTACACCAGCCAATATTGTATAGGGATGCCGCATCCTTGCACAGTTGCAGCTTGATGTCATTCTTCATCGTTTTGAGCATGGCTGAAAACAGGTGATGGGTGTGCCTGCGAACAGGGGGTACGGCGTCAGCCAGATCTGGGCGCATGCTCGGCGGCACAGTTGACAATTGACCGCTGCAGAATTGACTTGCAAACATAACAAACATGAATGCGCAAAGTGCATAGGCCGATGAACACCCACCATCTATCTATTTTCGTTTGTCCGGCAAGAAGCTGTCAGAATAAGCCCCTGGATAGGTCAGCTCCTCGCCTAGCCGCAACCTCCGGCTAGTCTCGCTCTGAAGGAATTGCTGTGGAGGCCGGAGGTGGTCAACAGATTGTGACCATTTGATGACAGAACCATAGGTATACTTGCTGAGAGAGGCAGACAAAATGGCCTCAGGCATGTCATTTATAGTGCGCTTTTAAGTTCCTGAGAGTGCCATAGATGAGACGTTATATTGATCATTGACGCATCTTCTATGAATCCCAAAGTTTAGAGGGCAGCCCTAGTCCCGCCGCAGGGATGTCATGAAGTCCCGGCATGTGGTACAGTTCTTGCTCGCAATTTCACGGTGCTAATTGCCCATCTGCAAGTCATTCACTCACACTTCTCTCAGAAAAACATTTTTTGTGAAACATCAGCCGAGTGACCACGTGCCTGAACTCAAGCATACTGTAGAGCGGTTGTTTGTTTCCGTGTGTTAAACCCCGAAGCACTCGCTGAACAATGTTTTGCCTTTTCTAAATGGAACCCACGCGTGGTTCTCGCCCACTTGTTGAGTAGGCAAATACTTGTAATGCTTATTTGCTTATTTGTTTACAGTCACCCCAGGGCTTAACGATTATAGAGGGGGAGTGGGTTCGAATTGACAAGAAATTATACAGTACATAGTTTAAAGGCAAGCACATATGCTAGTTGAAATGTAGCAGCTTTAAACAAACTCATCGCTGCTCTGCACACGGCGATGGATGAATCCAGAATGAAGTTTGTAATGCCAAGACATGAAATCCAGTCGTTGTTGAGCTAACGGTGCACCTGGCTTTATGAGGATGATCGAGACGTGGATGACAACATAGCCAGGCGGTGTGATCGACTGGGTGAATGAGCTAGTGTGAAATAGCTTCATGGACGAGATACGAACGGAAGCAATTTTTCAAAGATAGTTAGCATTCATAGTGCGACATTGCAGGCATTGAAAACTACTGGCCATGAACGCATGGTGTAAACGAGCTTGTAAGTTAACCGGGCCAGGGGTGGCCATGCTCGTCCAAATGACGTTGCACGTGAAGCCCGGTCTTGAGCGCACAAGCGTTTTATAAAGAGTTATTTGCAGAAGAGAGTTACAAGCAAATTCATGTTTTACATATCAGCAAGTGACCAGCATACACATGACGGAAATCGGCATGCCAATTCCAGGAGCAGACGCAGTGTGAATCCTGAGCCACCATACAGCAAGTATTTTCAAAGTGAGCTATTGCCCGCCTATATGAGTTTTGTGTTCCATTCCTCTTGGATGCCATTTCCTATGTGTAGTGGTCTTGCATTAGTATTTTGTTGTCTCTCTTCTGCAAAAACACCCAAGTTTGGCTAAGACCGGGTTTTTTCTTATACATGCAGGTCTTGGAGGCGAGCACCAACCAATCAAGGCCAGAAGTTTGCTCTTTGCCGCTCATGGCAAGTGTTTTCAAGGTGAGTGATTGATGCCTATCTGAGTTGTGTGTTTCGTTCGTCACAGACACTCTATTTCCTGTCTTTATAGTGGTCTTGTGTCAGGCTTTTGTGTCTCTGTCCGGCCAAAGCATCTGTGTTAGACTAAGACTGGATTCGTTAGGATATGTGCAGGTATTCTTGGCAGCAAGTGGCTCCAATCTGGAACACGAGTTTGTTCTCGGTCACCAAGAGCAAGTATTTTCAAGGAGCTATTGCCCGCCTATATGAGTTTCAGCATTCGTCAAGGAGCTCAAAATCAAAGCCCGGGGGTTGGCCATTGCAAAAATGTTGACTCGGAAGCGCATAGGGAGTAAGCTTTACAAAAGTATTCACCTGCCTCAACAAGTGAAACCGAAACTAAAAACGTGGGTTCCATTTAGAAAAAAAAACATTGTCAGCCCGAGTTAACTCGGGGGCAGCACGGAGCAAACAAGCCACTCTACGAGTATGCTTGGTTCAGGCTTTTGTAGGGGTGGTCGATGACTCGGTGTTTTCTAAAAAAATTTTTTTCTAAAAGTGTGGTGGTCGAATATTTGGGGATGGGCATTGAGTCGTGATGTTACGGTAAAAATTTTATCCACATGCCGGGATTCATGTGCCTTGTCCCCCTAGCGAGGGGGACAGGGCCTTCAAAATTTTAGGTTCGCAAAAGGGGTGCGTCAGTATTGACGTCTCATTTTACATCAGGCCTCTCAATTTAAAACGCACTATAAATGACATGCCTGAAATTCGTTTGGGTGTACTTCCTCTCAGCAAGTATATGGTTCTGTCTCAAAAGGTCTAATCTGATGTTGACCGCACCTCAGGTCTCCACCGACGATTCATCAAGACGAGACCCAACCGGGACACTAGGGAGGAGCGGCTTAAGCAAGGGAGGCTACATATACGACAGCTTCTTGCGGACAAGAACCGAAAATAGATAGATAGTGGGTGTTTCATTTGCTATGCCTTTTGGCATGCACATTCTGTTTGTTATGTTTCAAGATTCCTGCAGAGGTCAATTTCAACTATTGTAAAATACCGAGCATGCGCCCAGATCGCAGAAGCGCCTACCCCCTGTTTGCATACCAGACACCCATCCACCTGTTTTCAGCCATGCTCAAAATATTAAAAGAATGCATCAAGCGCCCAGGTGCCGTGGCGTCCTTGCTACAATAGTGACGGTTGTGGAGCTGACAGATCCGTGCCTGGCACAAGCCATGGCATGGCCTTTGGGAACCAGGGAATCGAGATTAGAGATGTAGCATAGAAATTGGAGGCAAGCGGCGAAGGTGAGCAGAGTTAACGGAAAACAAGGATGAATGGGGTTCCGTTGCATGAGGCATCTATGTCCCGTGCATGTAATTTTGAGTGTGCTGTAGGTGGCTACTCAAAAAATGTGTTACTTGTACGTAACTAATCGCAAATCTTTCTTGCAGTTTCCATGGCCCACAAGGCAGCAGGTGCCAGTTCATTCTCGTTCAAAGGTGAGGATTATAGATTTTCTAGATTGCTCTGAAGCAGCAATACTGAAGGCAGACAAGCGGTACGGCATATTTAATTGACGGAGCTCAGAACGAACGACTGGGGACGCTTTCACTGAAGCTTGTTTTGCTGCAATACACAGCACCGGATAAATTCAAAATTACATGTGCGTGACATAATGTGCCTTTTGTGACAAAACTGGGCACACGTTTTGTCGCCTACAGCAACACTGAAGGCAGACAAGCGGTATGGCATATTTAATTGACGGGGCTCAGAACGACTAGGGACGCTTTCACTGAAGCTTGTTTTGCTGCAATACACGCGTGTATTGCAGCAAAACAAGCTTCAGTGAAAGCGTCCCCAGTCGTTTTGAGCTCCGTCAATTAAATATGCCGTACCGCTTGTCTGGCTTCAGTGTTGCTGTAGGCGACAAAACGTGTGCCCAGTTTTGTCACAAGAGGCATATTATGTCACGCACATGTAATTTTGAATTTATCCGGTGCTGTAGGTGGCTGGTCAAAGAAATTGGTACTTGGACGCAACTAATCGCAAATCTTTCTGGCAGTTTCCACGGCCTAAGAGCCAGTGCCAGCTTGTTTTTACTCAAAGGTGAGAATTCCTGATTCCCGAAGCAGGAATACTGAAGCCAGACGACCGGTACAGCATTTTTAATTGACGGAGCTCAGAACGACTCGGGGGCTCCTGCATTGAAGCTTATTTCTCTGTAATACACGCGGGCGACATTGACGTGTGCCCAGTTACGTCGCAAGAGGATATCTATGTCCCGCGCATGTAATTTTGAATCTTTCCGACTTAGTGTACTTTACATGGCTACTCAAAGTAACTGCTACTTGGACGCAACTAATCGCAAATCTCTCTTCCAGTTTCCACGGCCTACAAGCAAGCAAGCACCAGTTCGTTTTTCCTCAAAGGTGAGCATTCCAGATACTCTAGTTTGGTGCGAAGCAGGAATAGTGAAGCCAGACGAGCGGATACGTATATTTAATTGACCGAGCTCAGAATGACCCGTGGCAGTGGCATTGAAGCTTATTTTTCCGAAATCGACGCAGACATAATTTTGAATCTATCCGGCTTAGTGAGGAATTGCCACTTGTCGTGAACTAATCTCAAATTTTTATCTTGCAGTTTCTATATGGCTGCAGCTAGCAGGTGCTATTTTCATTAAAAGGTGAGGATTTCACATTCTGTTTTCAAACATCAAGTTTTTGCATGAGGGTCCTAAACAATTAACTTTCTTTTGCAGTAAATGCCAGATCCTCCAGTTCAGAAATATGTTAAATATATTTGGTATGGATAAGCCCAGTGTTTTGCTTCTTTATTCATAATTTGACAACAGCAACATTTTTTTATTTTATCACTCAGAAATACACACAAGGAAAGACTGCGTTGCAAAGCAATGTCGTGCTGAACATGATATTCCAACTCGTATATAGTTTTATTGGTAGCCGATATAATATGTTGGATTCCAATATCCATAATACGCTAAGTACACTGGAATCGTAAACCCTTATTGGATCCCCATACGACACATGGGGTTCCAATAAGGGTTTATACGGTATGGGATTCCAATGTTTTTAGCGTATTATGGATATTGGAATCCCATAACAAACCCTTATTGTAATACAATACAATAAATGTAATGTTTACCAATATCCATAATACGCTGTTCATATTGGGGTTTTCCAATAGGGGTATGGGATTCCAGTGTTTTTAGCGTATTATGGATATTGGAATCCCATAACAAACCCTTATTGTAATACAATACAATAAATGTAATGTGTTCCAACACAATATCCATATTGTATTGTAATACAATAAAAATATATTGTTTCCCAATATCCATAATACGCTGTTCATATTGGGGTTTTCCAATAGGGGTGTACAAATTCTGGAAGCTGGAAACGAGTCAGCTCGGCTTCCAGTGCATTGTACCACCAGCACGGATAACTGCCTTGACGTCACCTGCAAGCCTTATGTACCAGACTAGACTACCTTAATGTAGGTCTGCTACATGTGCATTAATATATTTCCCACGGGAGTATTGGTCACACGTGCGACGCACATGCACCCTCTTTGTTATCGTAACACGTTTTGTTGTGGGTACAGTGTTCGTTGTGGGCGACGGTGATGGCTTGCGGCTACTCGAACTGGATAAGTATGTATTGATTGTTCCGACTTTTTTTATCCTAGTCGTAAATGCAAGTATAAGAAGGCGCGACTGGCGAGCGTGGGAACTTGTGTGTCCGATGGACCGGTGGCCATTCACCGGCTACATCCGACGTATCTTTACACTCTGGAATCGGGGTATGTCTGACGTATCTTTATACACAGCGCACTTTTATTATGACTCCTACGCCAGTCCAACTTTGTGTTTACAAAACAGAATATCTAAACTTGAGTGTCATTTCTTGCGTTCCCCACTCTTGTGGTTTGGCCTAAAATAAACAACCTGCTAATTAAATGAGACACCTGACCCCCAAAATATTGTTCATTTGTTTCGATTGTTTACTTATTTAATTCCTCAAGTTTGAACTCGTGAAAACCCAAGTCTATCACGTGATCATGTTTTGCTGGAAATCCACAAATTCACATGCACTACAAAAAAGCCGGCCCGTCGTTTAAATCTGATCACATTGAAATATGTGTTATTAGCCTCCGAAATCCCCGCGTGGTGCTAACGGCGCACTTGCAATTTTATATAGTTCAACACGTCGGCTGTTTTGTTGTGCATGTGTCTCGCCATTTGGCGAAGGACGATTTTATCGTCGTGTTCTGACCACATCTGCTGGAAGCTGTGGTAGGGTTGCCTTGCTGCATGCCCATCTGAGAGGAACAACACGAAGCCGGGGTTTCCATAACGAGAAACTACATTTATTAGAGTAACAGGAATGGTTGTTAGTATCAATGTAAAACATTGCCGGAGCGTTCGAACTCCACGCCTCATTTACAACGGTCCGTCTCCCCAGGTTCTGTGGGCGTGTCCTTATTTTATTGGCACTTTCCTCGTGCGCTGTCGTGCGTTTCGGACTGTGTCCTGCTTTAGGCGGTCGGCAGCGGCCCCTGGGCGGGTGGCCAGACCTCGATCCCACACTCCCCCCCCCCTTAAGCGTGGGGCATGTCAATTTCTGCATTGTTGTTGGTCGTCGCCGGGAGGGAGTCGTCGCAGAAGGTGTGGACGGCGGCGCTGTACGAGCGCTAGGGCACGCTCCAGGTCGCGGTCGTCCTTGGCGGCCGCTCCCGACATCGCCGGCCGTTGGTTACGCTGCGTGCGTGATCCCGGCTGTGATAGTGGCCATCGGCGGCTCTGCAGTCGGGCCCATTGCCGCCGGCCGTAATAGTTTCCCGACTGGGATGCCACGTGACCTTCCGGATTTTCACAGCCCATAGGCGCGCGAGGGTTGACCGGATTTCCACAATCCCTCCGCCCACTTCCAGCCCTTCCGCCATTTGTTTCGTTCTGCCTCGGGTTTGTATTTGGGCACTCTCTTTGGAAGTGGCCGCGCTGTCCACAGCTGTGGCATTGGTCCGAATACCTGCTTGAGTTGCCGGCACAAGGGCGCTCTTCGGACGTCCTACAGTGGCCCCGCATTGAACCAAAACTGGAGCGCCTCCGGCTGCTTTGATTGGGCGCTCTGTGCCAGTCCCATGGAGGTCTTAGCGCCGGGATTGCCTCGGGGCCCTGCCAAGCACATGCGGGTTCGAGAGAGTTTGCGGCCAAAGGCGGTGGGAGATAGCTCTTCTGAGCAAGGAAGATCTCCTCTGTGCTGCGGCCATGCCGGGCTAGCTCTTCAATGGTCTCAAAGGTGCGGCCGTGTAGGTACACGTGGTACTTTGGGTGACATCGTCTGAGGAACCGAGCTATAATCTCCCACTCGAAGGCATTATGTTGTGCCTTTCGTGTGAGTTCCCGCAATGCGCGAACATACTGAACCAGGCTCTCGTTCGGATGTTGCGTTCGGGACTCGAGTTCTCGCAAGATTTGTAACTCGTAACCAGGTGGCAGGAACTCTGCTCGGAATTGCCGCTCGAACTCCGCTAGGCTGATGAACGTAGGTTGCAGCTAGACATGTACGTAACGCGTTACATGTAACGAGTTACTTGTATCTAGTTACTATTTTCGGTAACGAGTAACGTATTTAGTTACTTTTTCAGAAAAGAAACGAGTAGCGGTATTTAGTTACTTTTAAGGCCAAGTAACGAGTAACGGTATCTCGTTACTTTTGAGGAGTAACGTGTAGAACACCGCTTAAACGGCCTTGTTTTTATTCTAGCCTCAGTATGCGTCTGTTGCGACAAAGGCAGATGGGCAATCCGAAAAGCAACTAAACAGTAGGACAGTACAGCAATGTATATCGCTCAACACGTCAGTCGAACAGTTCGACTGACGTGTCGAGCGATAAACGTTGTTGTACTGAACTCTACAGCTGGGTATGTCGTTCACCCAGCGAGCACAATCAGGTTCGTTAGTTTAACTTTCTAGAACCGGGTATGGACCGAACGTAAACCCGGAGGTTGCGAACACGGGAAGGCACAAAACCCATTACTTGCTGTCCTCAATGAAGACGCAGTTCCCGAAGATTCACCAGCTCTTCCTGAAGCACAACACTGCCGTTCTTCGAGCGCGTCTGTAGAACGACGCTTCAGCGTCACCGGAAATGTATTTTCAATTAAACGGGGAAACATAACTGATGAACACTTGACAGGCAGCTGCTGCTTAAGTGCAACGACTACTAAAAAGAAAAAAATGAACCATAAACAAATACAGTTGTGTATTTGGTCGTCAAAGTAACGTGAAAAGTAACTCGTTACTTTTGAGGTAACTCACGCGTTCTTTTTGAGAATCGGTAACGAGTAACGTATTTAGTTACTGTTTTGGGTAACGTACATGTCTGGTTGCAGCCTTAACCAGCTGGCAGCGCTAGACTGTAGAGCGAGAGGGAGTATTCTGCTTATCACGAAGGATTCAGAGGCGCCTGAGGCGGCTTTCTAGACGTCGAGCTCACCCAGAAAGTCGGCGATTGACTTGGCGTCGTTGTAGCCAGTGTAAACCGGCACTGTCAGCTGGGGACGCAGCTACGGCTCACGTGACTGCTGCACAGCGAAACGCTGTGTGACCGCATCACACATGGCTGCCACCTTCAGCAGCAATTCGGCTTGCGCATCCGCCGAGCCTGCTCCGGGATCCACCGTGGTCTCGGACAGTAGTGTGGGAGACATGGCGGCAAAAAACAGAAACACCAAGAAGACATGAAAACGTGTGTGGCAACAGACAGTAACTCTACTCGAGAGAAATAAACACGCCCGTAAAGCGATAAACACGCCCCGCGTGACTAAGCAATGGTTTGAGGCTTCAATTCAACGAGCAATCACGCTGTCGCGAATACCAGCCCTACGTCCAAAAGAAACACCGCAGTTGAAAAAATCTTTCCGAGAGGAGAAACCAGCCCCGTGTCGTTCCTACAGAAGGGCAGCAAAAGCACGCTGGGCGCCATGTGGCAGAGTTGCCTTTGCTACATGCCCATCCGGGAGGAACAACACGAAGCCGAGGTTTGCATAGGTAGAAACTACATTTATTAGAGTAACATGAATGGGTTGTTAGTATCAATGTAAAACATTGCCGCAGCGTTCGAACTGCACGCCTCTGTGACCACCGTCCGTCTCCCCAGGTTCTCTGGGCGTGTCCTCGTTTTATTGGCACTTTCCTCGTGCGCTGGTGCGTTTCGGACTGTGTCCTGTTTTGGGCGGTCGGTAGCGGCCCCTGCGGGGGTGGCCAGACCCTCGTTCCCACAAAGCGAGCTCGAAGCATAGGCAACTGGCCCGCTGGCACGACAACTGGCGCACCCGTGCACGTTCCAAAGAAAGCTCGTGCAGAGAAAAATAAGCCAAGGACCAGGGATGTCAAATTCAGGATATAGAAAAATACCCCACTGTATCGAAGCGCCGCCACACACGATTTGTTGCATTATTGTTCATGCCAGGAAGACAATTCCAACGCCATCCATTGGTTCAGAATCACACCTAACCAAGAGTGGGGTTGCACCTTAAAATTACTTAGGTACCATATGCGATCCCAAATGAAAGACGCTTGTAGCAATAACGGCCGAATGGAGTGATGAACGTCGTGAGCTCTTCGCTGCCACGACTGAGTTATACTTGACGGAAGCTGGACCTAGCATCAAGCTTAGTAAAGATCTGAGCTTCAACCAACTGACTTAGGATGTATTCGACAGTGGGCGATGACGTGACGTTCTCGCTGAATCACTTGATTCGGTTTCGTCAAGTCCACGACAACCTGTACCCGCCTGATGGCTTGGGAACAACGATTAGACAGGAACACCACTGGGTTGGCGTGTCGATTTTTCGATTGACACTTTGGGCCTCCGTGCCATCCAACTCTTCTTCACGAGATCTAGCAGAGAGATTGAAATCCGTCTTGGAACGCTCAGAGAAACTGGACGAACATTCAGCTGGAGACGGATGTGATACACCTCTTGAAGTTCCCCCAGGCATTGAAAAATGTTGGCTCGAGTTGATGGAACGCATTCCGTCGAGTCCAGGAACTGAATAACGCCCAGAACTTCAAAGGTACGCAGACCGAGAAGAGACGTGTGTTGATTTTTCACGACGTAGAGACGCTGGACCGTGAACTTGCCACGCCACACCAAGGTAGCCTTGAAAGTCCGCAGGACGTGCAGACGTAGGTTGCCGGGACCCGATACCTCGCCTTCGGCTTCGTCCAGGACAAAAGGAAGCCCCGGAAAGAGGGTGAAACAGCAGAGACCTCCGCGCCCAAGTCAATTTTTAACTTGAAAACATGACCATTCACGCGCACTTCGGTGTATTTCGCGTGCCGCGTGCTGACTGGCTGAAGCTCCACGGAGCCCAAGAGTTCGTTTCGCTTCTTAGCTATGAAAACTTCTGCAAAATGGCCCTGCCTCTTGCAGAAATAGCAAGACGATTTCTGCGCTGGGCAATCTTACCGCAGGTGAGGTGAGGTCCGCAATACTCACTAGTTGAACTGGCGGACTGCTCAGATCTTGCCATCTGCTGATAGCGTGCCGATTGAGTGGTCGCTATCTTTCTTGCGTCTCGGAGTGTGGACGTTCAGGTTTTCGGGGACGGTATTCTCGCAGGCAACTCTGGCGCGTGACAGCCGTTCTTTTCGGCGTCCTCGTGAAGACGGTCCTGACAGAGCTTTCTTCCGCAAAGAGCCTTGTACAACGACATAACTGGTCAGCAGAGCTTCTCATCCTGCAACCCCACGAGAAATTTGTCACGTACCAGGCGGCCTTCGACGTCCGCACTGTTGTAACCGCCGCGACAAACCAGGTAACGAATTGACGTGAAGAAGTCGTCGACAGACTTGCCTTGCTGCTTCAGCCGAGGGTGGAACCGGCGACTCATATATTTCGTTGACGGGATGCACGTAGTGCCCGGCCAAGTTCTCTTTGACGACCACGAACGAGAGTGGTCTCCGGAGTTGGCGCTTCCAATGATGGCAGGACGCTTCGGGCTTGTAGTCCCGATGCCGTAAAAGAGCGTGCGAACCTGCACCTCGTAGGTGGCAGTATCGGGACCGGCTGCGAAGGCGTAGTCCTGGTATGTAGCAATCTATGTCTGCAATTATGCCGGGCTGGTGAACGTGAATGGAGCTGAGGATGAAGTCCCGACGCTCCGACACGAAAAACTCGAATACGGGGTTCACCTTCCGCCATAGTGACGGCATTAGCCAGCTTCTGATAGCATGTTCGGATCGTTCGGACTGGAAGACAGCCAAGTGACAGCAGCCCAGCTCGTGACAACACCTAAAAAAAAAACTTTTATTTTAACGCGCCGGTCGTTATATAAGCGCTTCATAAACGATGGTGTCCTCTGGCAAGCAATGAGAAAAATACCATCACCTCAGTAGTACCCACCACAGATTCCAGTCGTTCGTCGCCGCGCCCGCCGAAATCTACAGCCCCGACGCAGACAGGGAACCTTCTACAGGGTGAAACAGGGAGACGGCAGGCTCTTTAAATCGACCGGAAAATTCGGTTTCTTAACGTATCGCGCTACGACTTTGTGCAGCGGTGCCCGCAGATGGTGCATTTTTTAGTAAAATTTGTAAAGAGCGAACTTACCTGAGGAAAAAGTAAAGAAAGAAAAAGGCTTAGCTCCTATGGAAACGCAGCGACGCCACCGGTCTGCAAACAACACGGCGCCGTTTCGCACGGGAGACAAGAGATGGCGCAAGCGGTCGCGACGCCAACTGCCGCCAACGAACGAGCAGACGACGCCGAGAGCCGGCGTGTTTAGCAGACAAGGAACTGCAGTTCCTTGTTGTTACCGCGCCTGTTTTTGTTTCTGCGACTGTCGCCGCCTGCGGAACGCGAGCCGCTTTTGAGTCGAAAGGATCGTCTGCTAAAGTGCCGGCTCTCGGCGCCGTATGCTCGTTCGTTGGCGGCGTTCGTTGCGCCATCTCTTGTCTCCCTGGCGAAACGGCGCCGTGTTGTTTGAAGACCGGTGGCGTCGCTGCGTTTCCATAGGAGCTAAGCCTTTTTCTTTCTTTACTTTTTCCTCAGGTAAGTTCGCTCTTTGCAAATTTTACAAAAAAATGCACCATCTGGGGGCAACGCTGCACAAAATCGTAGAGCGATAGGTTAAGAAACCGAATTTTGCGGTCGATTTAAAGAGCCTGCTGTCTCCTTGTTTCACCCTGTATATAGTACAGAGGAGAGGATTCTTACGGCCCAGGTGACTTCGAATGATTCGCTGCGCTGAGCCCGTTACGCGCCTGCCTGCATAAAGACAACTTATGCGCCAACTGCTTGTCAAGTGTTCGTTACGTCACTTAGGTTCTGGTAGCGGTCTCAACGGTCCTTTCAGGCCCCCATATTTTGCAAACGGAGCTGTTTTCTGAATACGGCAACCCATGTTTCTGTAAAAAGTTCACAGAAAAGACCCTC
>JAZHYW010019147.1:0-50856 GCA_037355805.1 Ixodes ricinus | reverse complement strand
ATGTGGTCATTGACTATTCGTGTGCGGCAACATAAATTACGTCACGGCCTCGGACGTCATGTCACGTCACAACTTCGTGTCATTTGGTGTCACATGGCGTCACGAAGCCTTGACGTCATTTCTGTTTCAGCGCCCGAAAAATCCACCGAACCCTAGTCATAAAATTTAGCGGGGAAATTTTCCCACTAAATTTGGCGGGGAAATTCACGCCGTGTGACCGCACAACACTTCAGTTTCCCGCCACATTTAGGGAAAAAATGACGTCACGGCTTTATGTCACGTGACGTCAGGTTGCCCGTTAAATGTATGAGGAAATCGAGGTCACGTGACCTCAACACCACTCTCAATTTCCGCTAACTTCGGTGGAAAATGACGTCACACCTTCGTGTCACGTCAACCATGAACAAATTCAGCGGCAGGAGGAGAGAAGGAGAGGAGGAGGAGGATGAGGCAACGCACCACCTCTCTTTGTCAACCATTTCGTCGCACCTGGAGACTGGGGTTTTTTTAGAAGAGCAAAATGTAACAGTGCTACGTGCAGCAAGTAATACGACATGCACTTAGAGTTCATTGTCGTCGTTCCAAGTGCTTGTGTGCCTAGTTTCATTTCTTCCGCCGGGTGGCTGTCCCGCCACACGTGTCTAGTGTGCGTACTTATCATCACGATTATCACTGATCAAGGCAATGATATGTCCGTATCTTTGTTCCAACTCTGTGTCATGGCCTACTAAATAGCTTCGCTGGTCATCAATCCTTGTGGAGAGTGGAATGGCTCATAATTTTTGTATACTAGTCAAAGCTTATAACGGTGTTCTGGTAATACTGCAGATTGGGCGAGTTGATAAGGCATCATGAACCAGCGCACAGGTAGACAGTTACTCATAATTCAAACACACACAAAGATAGCACCCACAAAGCGCTGAACTACACTAATTTGTATTTCAAGCTTGGGGTCGAAGAAGAGGAAGTTTGAAATACAACTCAGTTGATAGTTCAGCGCTTTGTGGGTGTATGTTTCTGTGTGTTTGAATTTCGAGTAACTGTCTACCTGTGCGCTGGTTCGTATTACAACGGTGTTCTGTCAATTTGCGTCATTATCTTAGTATTTGTGACTCTGAAAACTTTCTGAAAGCATTCTAAACAACTCTGAGATCTTAAAAGACCATTTCAACACATAAATCCTTGACTCGAAAACTCCACTGTTAGCTTCAAAATGCCCTACTTACGACCAAAAAAAAGAAAAAATCTTGAAAGGGAAAAAAGCACAGGCAATATTATGAACCAACATATTGTAAAAAAGCATGAAACCAGGACAACAAACAAAAGTGCAAAATCGCAAATAACGTCGCACCACGAGTTGGGATGTTCTTTGTAGGTGTGAATTTTTTTATTGCCTATATACGTTTATGTATATATAAAATCTTGCAGACTAACCGTTTACGGTCAGAATGCGAGTCTTTCTTAACGCATGTAAAGATATTTTTTGTTTGCGTTTAAAAGTGTATGATTCGGATCATCAAAACGTTTCTCAAAATATTATTTGTTTTTCACGAGGTTTTTACCGAAAATATTGTGCCCAAAGTAAGCTTAATTTCAAGCACCCCTATATTTCATTTTCTTTTAGAATTTTTGGTAATTCGGGGGTAGGGTATGCACTCTCCATTCGAGCATATCTGTAAAACAGTAATAACAATTTTATTAAATTATTAAAAACGCAAGAACTTAACAATTTTTTTAAAAAACAATAATAAAAGTGACACAAGTCGCATCAAAACAACACCTTCGCTCTGGTTGCATGCCAACGATGGTGTAATGCTACTAGCCCCGAGCGAGGCCGATTTTCAGCGCTGCCGTCGCTATATCGTGACGTAGAGACAAGAATCAGTGACGGGGAAAGGTGCTTTCTCTGCTTCGCTTTTCCTTGGTTGTTTGATTTAATTGCGTAGCGGCAAAACTGTTCGCTGAGTATATTTTGTTTTGCTATTGCACGAAACGTCCGTACAACGAAACCTAAGAAACACATCCGAATTCACGAAGCGAAATGACCGTAAATTTTGCACAAGTTACACTAGAATCCTACGATGGCCGGCTACCTTGCTCGTATCCTCTGCCGAGGAAATTGTCGAGCCTAATTCTACATGCTCGTCGTCGGAAAAATTGGAGCAGGTTGAAGTGAAGCTGGGAGCGTTTTTTGTCAAGCGCGGCGTAACCGGCGTGACGTGGACGACTTCAGCCAGTGCTCGTTTGCGAGCAAAAGACGTCGAAGTATGACAGTGCCTTTAGCAAGCTCTTCAGCAGGTCCGTCGAGGACCCCTTCCCTAACCGCATGTCCACACCTTCCCTCCGAAATTCCACCAATCACGGCGACTTTTCCTTCCCACGTGTGCTCCTCCTCCCGGGTTCAGCCCATGAATGGTCACGTTATCGAGCCGCGACGTACGGACGGAAACAAACTCACGGGTCGGTGAATCAAAAATCCTGTGGCATATAGTAAAGGGACTTGCTTCTAGGAGACTAAAAAGTGGAATGCATACACTTGGGGACAATCTGTTTTTAGCTAATGAAGGCAATGTTATTGGTACCTGTGTGCTCGTGCACATTTAGCACCAATCCCAGCTGTGCTCGCAAGGTCCTCACTTCGGAAATGCCAGACAAAGTTGTCCCCAAGTATAGATCACAAAAAACACTCTATATACTATCATAGCTACCGTATTTCTTAAAAGCATGGAATAAAGTTTGTAACAGAGCCACCCAGAAATGTTTCCGTCCGGTCATCCGTCTGTACGTACTACATTCCCTGTGACAGGAGCATGTCAGCACATCCGGTTTGGTAACCTCGGCTACGTACGAAAGCAATATAGACATGCACTTATAGTTCATCAAACATTACTCATACCTTCACACCACGAAACTGGGCAGAGTATCTCTTGAGGGGACCCTTCTATGCTGAACCATGCGACAAGGTGAGTTGCCTCGAATACCGTTCAGTTTAGAGCTCGTCCGAGAAAGCAGCGCGCTCCCATGTAATAGAAAAGTGTGATTACTTGACTATGCTATTTTAACCGCCATGAGAGTGGACGTAATCAATATTCCACGGGATATGTTAAAACACATTAGTGCCCATTGCTAGAGCGTTGATCAAAGCCTCATCAAACGCTATCGAACGCCGAAAAGCTATGCTTCGAACTCGATGTACTTACCAGAATCGAGTCCTTCTAGCAAAGGAACATTTTCACTCAGTGAAATGCAAATAAAATGTTAATAATTTCACATAACCGCTTTTTCACATACACGTGGGAGAGCTGAAAGTCGAGGTATGGAAGATTTAGTTTAGAAACAAATTTCGAAAAATAATAATAATGCTTAAACTCTAGTTTCATACAGGGCGAGTATTATCAATCCTTAAATTAACATGAGAATATGATCCTCGAACGTAAACATTACGCGTCTTTTTTAGTAATAAACACTCATTATGGAAGCTGAAACTTACGCCGTTTTTACATGGTGCGCCGTCATGTTTGTTAACAGTTTTATTGCTGCCTTCCTTTATGCAGCATTCCAGCTTGCAGCCATCCACTTTTTTCCAGTGATTCTGTAGAATCAAAACAGACCTCTATTATAAAAAGAAATCTGCGCAACAGGCGGCTGTTATGACACCTCAAAGAGATCTAATATAAATTGAACGGTGGGCTAGTTGGTACATTACTACAAAAATAAAAGCGCCAGGAAACAGGAGAAAAATGATCTAGACAAACCAAGCACTCTTTGGTCTCAGCTTTTTTGTCCCATTCCCTCGCGCTTCTGTTTTCGTAACAAAGCTGAATATACTGTATATTTGTAAACATTCTTACAGCCCTTTAGTTGACATATGGCTCATTTGTGCAATTATTGACTGCATAATAAATAGGTAAGCGGAGAACGTAAATTTCTGCTTGAAATAAGACCCAAGTTGCATTCCTTTAAACATACGTCAAATTTCCGTATATCTTGTATTTGTTTCAGAACATCCCGTTTTAAGAAAGAGAAACTATATTTGTGTAACGTACATTTTGGCATAAGTGTTTTTGTGCCATACAAATAAGATGCGTGACGGAGATTCGTGTTGTCCTGTCTTTCTGTTTCTCCACTCTCCAAGGCTAAAAACTGTCAGCACGATGGAAATAAAACAGACAACATCTCCGACAACTTTTACGTAACGTTGCAGTAACATTGAAATGTTTGTCTTGAATGACAAGCTAATAAGCATTTGAATATTTTTTGTTCACCTTCCAGTATCATCATCGCCTTTGGTGTCACGGAGCTAGATCTCTACAATTTCTGCTTGCCGCCAGTATCGCAAATCCAAATCTACAATTTTAACTAACAATAAGATTTAAAAAATTAAGTTATTCTATTAAACGCTTTTATTGCACCTACTGCGTATTTATAAAAATAAAACAAATTAAGGTTGTGGAGAGACTGGAAGCCTTACACATGATATGTTTAGGCACTTACGACTATGAGTATACACTCATAATCATGAGTATGTGTTCATACTTTAAAAAATATATTGTTCAGAATTTTTTTATTTAGAAAATTTTATATGACGAATGTTTATGTTTAAGTTTAACGATATTTGATTACAAATATACGTCTCTTTTTATTTACGAGAAATGTTTGCCCACATTTTAAGATTAAATTTAAAAACTTAGCAAACAAACAAATCTGAGATCGTGCACCAGCTTTCACGCTCTGTCTGATCTCCCTTTCCACCAGGGAACAAAATAACGAAGACACAACACAAACGCACGCACAGTTTGTTTTGTCTCTTTCTTCCATTCGACCCTTGTTTTTAGACGTTTATTTCGAGATGTAATACCAACTAGCACACTTTACTTTTTGCTATACGCCTTGTTTTCTATTCCATCGTTTTGTCTCTTGTTATTGGGAGTTCATTTCGAGATGCAATACCAACTACCCCAACTTACTATTTTTCTATACGCCTTGTGTTCTGTCTTCGGTACTTTTGTCGCTTATTTTTAGGCGTTCAGTTCGAGATGCAATACCAACTAGACCAAGTTACTATTTTGTTATACGCCTTGTGTTGTCTCTTCCTTACATTTGACCCTTCTTTTAGGCGTTCAATTTGAAATGCAATACCAGCCTGCCTAACTTACTATTTTGCAATACGCCTTGTCTAGTATCTTCCTTACTTGTGTTCCTTGTTTTGGGCGTTCAATTCGAGATGCAATACCAAATAGCCCAACTTATTATTTTGTTATATGCATTATGTTGTCTCTTCGTTACATTTGTTCCTTGTTTGTGGGCGTTTAGTTTGAGATGCAAGACCAGTTAGTCCAACTTTATATTTTGCTTCTTTTGTATATATCGAATTAATTCACGAAGCGCGCGCGTAACATAAAATAAAAAAGTTTTAAAGGCTGCATTATACTACGTCCCACATTATACACGTTTTGACGTTGTAATTAAAAACGTGCCTACGTTCTTGAAGTGCTTCCGTAATTTTACATTACCACATAATTTCACTGTCATGGATCAAAATAATGGTACGGCATTACGGCAGTCATACCTTTCCATTACTTTTACATTTCTTGTAAATGTAAATTCCATACGCTCGGTATTGTTTGGATGCATCTGGCCTCATTATTTTAAGCAGGAAAAGCGTACCTCTCAAAATGAAAGACGCATGCTTTGCAGTATATGTAGCCTCGTTCAGATAATAAACCAAAGCACCCACCTACGCATGACGGAGAACCATAACGAAGATTGCAGGGATCCGAGTTTTTGAAGAAATCAATGGGAAGTTCCGGGATTCTTTCACTTCCCACACAGAGCTTTCAATTTTGGGCTCCTTAAACAAGCATTCTCTTCGCTTTCCTCTATCGAAACAATGGGGCAAATATTATAAAGTCAAGTCCGAACCGTTTCAGCGATTTATCAATACATAAATTATGCCCGCTAATATTGACTGGTGACAGTGTTGGCAGCGAAACGCTACAATTAACGACGTTACCGGTAACGCGTTACTTTCCGGTAAAGTTGCAACGTACCTCGTTACATTTTCAAAACCCCAACGTGGTAATCTATTTACGCTACTTATTGCGAGTAACGTGTAACGTAGTGACGTTACGCGTTCCATATTCTTCCCAAGACTGAAAAAAAAATTGCATTTATTTCTGTTTCTTGTTTCTCGGCGTCAAGCTATATAAATTTGTGCAGGTTTTCGTGCTTTTCTTTGCGTTTTTCCTTATGAGTATTTAGGTGGAACCGTAAAATAAGAAAAGGTAATTATGTTCAGTTTCTGGATGAACATAATATTTCTTGAAATATGGCGCTTATGCACACCTGGAACGTCAAAAAAGTAAAACGTGTTAATTCATACTTTAAGAAGTAACGCAAAGTAACGTGCGTTCCTTTACTGATACGGTCGTGGTAACACTTTTTTTTTATTTTGAGGTAACATAGGTCAATAACGCCTTCCTTTGACTTGCAAGTAATGAATAACGTATTTCGTTACTTTCTTTCGGTAACGCCTACAACACTGTCTGGTGATACTCTTGTTCTTAAGCACTTGAACAAATTGTTTGATTTCGCGTCCAGTCAAAAAAAGGAGGTACGACACTATAGGCTTTTTGAACAGTTGCTAAAATAATGCTCATAATATTTTGCTCAACATTTTGAATAGCCGAATTCAAAGTGACATGAAATCGCTGTAAAACGCTGCTTTTAAATATTTATGGTAGGTATCCTCTTAGAGACGTACATAATTTTTTCAAGAAAGCGACATCCTGGTGCTCAACACCTCTTAACAGTTTTTTTTAACTTTTAATATTAACTGCTTTTTGTTTTTTTATTCTTTTTTTTCGTAGATCCTTGAAGTCATTTCACCCATTTTTTTATGTCAACAATCGATTTCTGCGAAGGATAGCGTTCAGCCTCTAGGCACTTCCACGTCTGTGCTTCACTTTGCAGCCGAGGAAGCAGGCGACACGCATCTATCATTATACCCACTTCAATGGAAGAATACGAGGGTAGTGCGCACCAACAAATGGAATATGATATATCAGCTTCCTGAACAACAAATACCGTTACCAAACGTCTTATGATGTCTGTATATTATTATATACACATACTAACGTGGTGCTAGTTCGACACCAGTTGTGGAGGATAAAATGAAAACCACCGGCTGCGACGGCGTTCCGACTCGAACTGTCCTTGTGCGCCCGCCCCTCACACGCCTCGAGCCATTGACACGTCGATGTGAAGCTACTACAGTTAGATAAGTGCTCGAATTGCTTTAGATGCAATAAAACATTTTGTAAACGTCGGCGAAAAAATATTTCTAAAATTTTCACAGCATTTTCCTAAGCAGATTAATAGCAAAATATTTACGCAGCACAAGACGAGTACAAAATACTATCGTTTTTCAACGACAATCGGAATGGCGATTTAGGCAAAAAGATCTGTTTCGTGTGTGCTTAGAATACCTGCGTTCAGGTCAAGCTGAAATAAACGTTCAATAAACATTTTTAACTGAATTTAAGAAATCATAATGTAAACATTCATTGCCATGAAGTGTCGGTCGACATTTGTGCAACAGCAAGCATTGAAAGGATTTACGAAGTGAATATCAGCCCAAACTCTCCAAACTTTATCTCATAACCAAGTCTGAAACTAAACGCCACTCAAGACAACATTATGGCGCAGAAAAAACATGAAGATTACACTTCAACGTTCTTCTTAATTTTTACTGTGGTTAGTGTTTTTAAGATTAAATTTGTTTGTTAAAATAGGTATAATTTCTGCACTTTGTAACCCGAAAGTATGGTACAGTGCACAAAATATGCCATGAATGCTCAAATGACTAGCTGGTTTGCCGCATTTTTTCGCATTAATTAGAAACAACTACAGCATTAGTACAGCGGTGCAAGCCCTAGGGGCTCCAAAATAGTTTTAACAATAACATGTCTGTAAAGCTCTCCTGTTGGGGAAAGCTGCAACCTGCACCGAATGACTCATAGGTGGCCGTTAAAACTTTGGACTTTTGCCCAAAATATGAAAACAGTTATTGAGCTCATAAATTATAACAACAAGATACTTACTCGGACTTAAGAATTGCATTCTTAATTTGGTCTTTACCACAAGGGGACAGATTGTAATGAGCTGAGACACCACTGTAATAAGAACTCAGAAGATATCCCTCATCTCGGCTGCACTTTTTGGGTGTCTTTTTAAGATCAAGTTCCAAGTTGGCACCAAGTCTATATGAAAAGGGTAGGATAAAATCCAGGTCCGTAGGGGTTAAAAGAGAAATAGTAACTCAGAAAACGCGCTTTATAACATGTACACGTAATCGCCTAAAAATAGTCGATTGTAAAATTTTAAACCGTGATAAACATCTGTGGTTAAATGGCAACATAAGAAACCCAGGTCATAGCCTGTTTTCATCATCTAGTTATCTCCTCGCAGACAACAAAAGCATATCACTAGCCGATAAGAACGTTAATGAGCGTATCCTCGAGCTAGGGCGATTATTCAGCTGTCAGTATTTATAGATTTTCGGCGCAAGTCTATAGGCATTAAAGAAATATATTCAAATCAGAAGCACTCTTTCTTTTATTCACTCGTTAGCTCAATATAAAGATACTTGGTAAACATTTTAAGTGAAAACCCGAGACCGAGGTAATGACAGACGACGACAGGGAAGAGAAGGGGAACGTCTCAAAAACCGCTAAACCTTTATTGAGAAAAAAGCTTTATATAGGGTTGAAAAAAGGAAGGAAGGAAAGAAAACCTTTTTCACATCACCTTCTCCATATAAGATACGACATCGGACCTCTAACAATGGGGTCAAACCAACAGAACATACTGACAGCACCAAAGATGAGACATCATTAAAAAAACGAAACACGCTGGGAAAACTACAGATTGCATTGGACGTTTCACTGAAAAGTCAGCTATAAGACTACATAGCACACACACAAAAAAGGAAATAATGTTAGCGATATCATTAGAGATTTGGAAATCAGCTTCCATTCCGCATCTAAAGATAAAGAAGGCTTGTTCACTGCATTCCCACGCTTCGTTATTGCGATTGACTCTTTCAACAGGCACTTGTGGTTGTTTTTTTCTGTTACAATTGTGGTTGTCAGAGTTCCATAAAGGCACGTATTCCTACACTCCTGAATAAGCTTTGATACCTGAATATGGATCCTTGTTTTGACACATCGTTTATGTTCGCCTAGTCGATCATTAAGACAACGCTTCGTTTGACCCATATAGCACAAACCACAATCAAAAAATATATTGTAGACTATACCCGAAATACATGTTAACACACTTTTTCCTGTGTTTTTTTAAACAACCTTTCTGGGCAAAAGCGAACGGCTAAGTCCGTTCGCTTCCGCCCAAAAAGGTTGTTTAAAAAAACACAAGGAAAAGTGTGTTACAAGTATTTCAGGTATAGTCTGCAAGATCCTTTGATTGTGTTTTTTGCATAGGTCAAACGAAGCGTTGTCTTAATGATAGACTAGGCGAACATAAACGTTGTGTCAAAAACAAGGATCCATATTCCGAGGTATCCAAGCATATTCAGGAGTGTAGGAATCGCGTGCCTTTATGGAACTCTACAACCACAATTGTAACAGAAAAAAACGACCACGAGCGCCTGTTGATCGAGTCAATCGCAATAACGAAGCGTGGGAATGCAGTGAACAAGCCTTCTTTGTCTTTAGATGCGCAATCGAAGCGATTTCTAAATCTCTAATGATATCGATAACATTATTTCCTTTTTTTGTGTGTGTGTATGTAGTCTTATAGCTGTCTTTCTCAGTGAAAGGTTCAGTGCAATCTGTAGTTTGCCCAGCGTGTTTTTTTTAATGATGTGTTATCTTTGGTGCTGTTAGGTCTTTTGTTGGTTTGACCCCCATTGTTAGAGGTCCGGTGTCGTGATCTTTTGTGGAAAGAGGTGATGTGAAGAAGGGTTCCTTTCCTTCCTTCTTTTTCAACCCTATATAAAGGGTTCTGTCCTCAATAAAGGTTTAGCTGTGTTTGAGACGTTCTCCTTCTCTTCCTTGTCGTCGTCTGTCATTACCTCAGTTCAGGTTTTTCACTAAAATGTTTAATATACACCAGATCACTTGCGCCCTTACGTTCTGCTCATTCATACTTGGTAAAAAAGAATTTCACGTGTATTCAGAATCACCTTCATGATTAGTTTTGTAAGTTATATATAAACAGACCTGGGAAGTAATACCTTACAAGTGGGAATGTTACTTATGATTTGTTGCTGTTTCAAGTATTTTTATAATGGCCACGTTACTTGTTTTGCGGTAGTAATTTGTACTGTAACTTTGCTAAATATTGGTAACAGATTACTTTAATTACTTGTTACATTTTAAGATATAAACATAATACAGAAACTGGAGCAATATGAGCAGGCAATTCAGCTGCAAAAGGGAGAAAGTTCAACAAAATAGAAAACATCGTAAAGAGAAGAAAACAAACAGAAAACACGATTTTTTGTATGGCCAGCTTAAGCAGCACAAATTTTGGCGAAGCATTGGCCAATGGTCGGAGATGGTATTTTGCCCGATGGCCAAAGAGTGGCGATCCATCGGCCAATGGTTGGCCGATGGCTGACGACCAATGATTAGAGAAAGGCCAGTCATCGGCCAATGGCTGGCCAGTGTCTGGCCACTGGCCAAAGGACCATTGTTGCCAGCCATTGGCCAATGATTGGCCAATACTGTGCTGGTTGGGTGGTTACTAGAACCACTACAAAAACGTACAAGGAATATATAAATCAGGAAGATACAGATCATAGAAGACAACATAAAAAAGGCGTTGTCTCTTGATCTGCTAGCGGACGTAGGCGCTTGTTACTGAGCATGTATATCGCTAGCTTTGTCTTCGGAATTCTAGGATTTTTTCTTGCAGCCGCAATCTAGCGGGATGGCGGGTGTGGTTGCAACTTTCGCTGCCTTGACAGCTTACAGGTGAACAGGAGCGCACTTGCATTGTTTCTCTTAAGTACAATATATGATTTTACAAGAAATGCCATAATTCGGGCGTATGAAAAATTGAAAGTAGATGTTGCAGAACATGCTTGAAAATATCAAAATTGTTTGATAGTTTTGTTGATAAGTGTACGGGAAAAGTACCGTGAAAGTAATTTGCAATGTGGCGGGTAAAGTAATCCGCTGGCTTTCATCGAAAGTAATTTCTAACGGTAATCGATTACATTTGAGGCTCGGTAATGTAATTGTAATCTATTGTATTTTTCAAGTAACGGGCTCAAATTTGTATATAAAAGATAATTGCTCGCAAAATTAATTTGTTTACATAGCACTGTAGTAAAAGTAGAACTCCTGCTTTGTTTTAGCATCAAAACATTAGTTACTGAGACATAGAACGGTTTCACCAGTAATAAATTCACAAAGAAGCTATGAGATAACCGTTTCCTAACTAACCGCAAACAAAACTCTGCTCCTGTAAGTATTCAGTGATTTTCATTGCGTGTCTACCTAAATCACTTTTTCCTTCTTTTTTTTTTGTGAGACGAATAACGAACACGGAAGGCTGGACACTAAACGTAACGATTAATTAGTTCAAAATTTAAACAAACCTCAACTTTTCTCGAAGCGTTATCTATGACCGTTTTTCGGCGCTTTTTCGTCGCGACGTTTGAGAATGCACAAAGTTGACATCGGGAACTTTCCACTAACTTCTTTGCGTCCGATTCATGCTACCATAGCCACCGACAGCTTTAAGAAAATCAGGTCAAGCGTCTTAGCAGCGCAAAGAAGAAACGTGAACCGAGTAAGCTCCTCTGTTCACGTTTTCTGCTTTCTCTGATCCATCACGCCCTGAATTTCTTAAGCTATCAGGGTTAATAACTGCGACTTTCAGGGTGCAGAAACAAAATCTCTATCGCAAAGTGTCCGCAGCCGCCATCCACGCAAGTGCTTCAGGTGGCAAATGAATGCATAAAGAAAAAGAAAAAAAAACACGTGAGTTTCGAGCCTAAATATTTCCAGTGTCGATTGTTTTTTTGTTTTTTTAGTTATTTTACGATATGGAAGCGGGACATTTAATACAAACAGCAAACAACAAACAAACAACTGATAATTTCTCATCCTTCGTTTATTGAATTCTGTTCTGTGGTTTTATGTTATACACGTTACAGTAGGAACATATATATTTGTCTTAGACCAGAAACGCGTCAATGCTTGTTCCCGTGCGGCATTCGGAATCTTAAAGAGACATTGACAAGGTATTTTTGCTCGACAAGGTTTTTTTATTTGTGCATGACATATGACAGCCCAACTACCCAGCACAGTAATTCTTCGGCTCGAAATTCGTTTCTCTTTCCGCTCAAAAAACCGCTGATCGAGAACTGGCCGGTTCGAGTAACGCTCACTCCTCTTCTCCGTGGCTACGTTCCGTTTTTTTTTTTTCTGGTTTTGACACAGACGCAAATATAATCAAAGTCGTTAGTCATCGAAAGCACACACCTAATATTAAAAATAGAAAACAAAATATGATACCCATTCTTTTGCGTCTTCTGATATGCTGAAATGCGCTGATTGGAAAAAAAGGGGCATAAAGAACCGGAAGCACTCTGCGCATTTCGTGCGCAATTCTCAACATGGCGTCGTATCACGTGAGTCGCGGGCTGGGTGGTTGAACGTAAGCGAACTAAGCGATGGCGGCGGATGACGTAGCGTGGACCTCTACTTCAGAAGTGATGTTCGCGGAACCGGCGAATCAGTCTACCTTCAAAGGAAAAATCGTTTAGCGATCAAAACAATTAGGATTTATTTCGTACGATATGTCCCGATACCACCATGCGGATTCGCATGAAAACGTCCTCGAGTCCAACATTACTAGAACAACTCAGTTTGGAAACTGCCATAGAGCCTACTATGAACTAGTGGCACTCTGATCCGTACTCGAGAACAGAATCGCATGGTGATCGCAACGCCACCATTAATCCCGCTGCGGCAACTCATGGGACTCTCACGGCTGCACGAATTCGTTCAGGTCGAGCAGCACAAGGGCTGGTGGCGCCATCTCGCAGTAGTCAGATTATCGCGTCCGAGCGTCACGCTGTTACTCTTGAATTTTGGCTTGAATCGGCCATTTTGGCGCTGAAACGTATACACTAGAAATGGTTTCAGGGTAAGAAAGTGTATTTGCACACCAGCGCGAGCTGCACAATGTTGGTATAGTCGCACGTGATCAATGCTCTGAACAAAACAAAGTTTACACGACGCAATGGCACTCGGGCCGTCGCATGCCGGCGAGGCGGGACCACAGAGTGCCCGTATCGTAATGTCCAAGAACAGGCAAGTCAGATGCACCTGGCCGTTGAGCACAGTCAGGTACACGGCTCGAACAGAGCCGCAGGAACTTGCACTCTTCTAGGAGGAACAGCTCACACTGTAAAAAAGTGGCCAGCTCGGCGTCGCAGACGCCACGAAAAAAAAAAAGAAAAAAAGGGGGGGGGGCATAATTTGTTTCCAAGAACTTCTATTGATTCATTTTTTGTTGATCTTTTTTTGTGTGTGTGTGTAATTGAAACGACTTGTCACTTATATAATAATTTTGTTTCTTGATGCACAGATTATTATATTTTGTGATAAACTGATTCATCATTGTGTGTCCACTTTTATTTTGTATTTCAATGTGTATAGTTTATTATCTTTTATGTATTTTTATCTTTTGTGTGAAAAGATTCGTCACTATGTTTCATTTTTATTTCTATGGTTTATAGAAACCAGAAATAAAAATGTCCCGCACGCTGCCAGTATGGGGGCCTCGATTTCGTCAAGCTGTCTTTTTGACAGCGTTTTCTGCAGGCCTCCTGCATCATGTATCTTTGGTGCAGAATAAAACATTATTATAAAAGTGGTCACATTGCTGCTGGCAATGCTGCCGCACCTTCGAGGAGCAACGGTTGCGCCAGAGGACCCATTCGGGAAGCGCGATTACAAGGAACACAAACTTCCTCAGCGCCGACGGCCCTGACTGACGTAAGGGCGAACACCAGCGTGCGTGGAAGGTATGCGCAATAGGTGCCAGAAAATCTGCGCACTGGTGGCGTAGATCCTACTGCGCTGCAGCTGCGACATCGAACATCGTTGACCAAACCCCAGTAGTAAAGGCGGTCTTTGGTTGGCAACACTGGTGGCGTAGATGCCACTGCGCTGCAGCTGCGACACTTAACATCGTTGACCAAACCCTGCAGTATAAAGGCGGTCTTTGGTTGGTAACACTGGTGGCGTAGATGCCTGCCGCAGCTGCGACACTTACACATCATTGACCAAACCCCAGTGAAAGGCGGTCTTGGTTGGCAACACTGGTAGGCGTAGATGCCACCGCGCTGCAGCTGCGACACTTAACATCAGCTGACCAAACCCCAGTAGTAGAAGGCGGTCTTTGGTCGGTAACACTCCCCAACCTTTCTGCCACTGCAAGTTGCACACTTCTCGACGCAGGCAACCGTGGGGAGGGGTGATCCCATGTACGACGGCCTTGCCCCGGCAACTGGCGCCGGAAACCGGGACGAGTAGAGGATCTCAAACATGACGAGACACCGGCCTCAGCACGTTCTTTTGATACATGGGCGCGGAGCTGCCGCAAAGCCTCAAGCTCTGTAGGAAGAAGGAACCGTTTTAACGCGGACGCCAATGAGGGGCGGCTGAGGGTTCCAGGTCACTATAAAATGTCCCGAGAAAAATAAACCGCCATAGGACGGCCGGGTTGCCCGCGTCATCCAGGATAGTCAAGAGGGTGCTGGAGAGCTAGGTGGACGCTGGTCAGCTCTTGATACAAGGGAAGCCCAGTCACCGCGCTCTCGAGTGAGGCTAAGCGCGTGGACGAGCCACCAAAGCCGTCTTACCTGCCCCCCCCCCCCCCCAAAAAAAAAAAAAAAGCACACGAGAGAAAAAGCGCCTGGCGTACAAACGAAGAGGGTAGTAAAGCTACGCGCAGCATACCAGAGTTGACCTAAAACACTGACTGTACCAACTAACGCCGTACAGCCATTGGGAAGCGCATATCAAGCATATCCCTTGGCTTTTTCTACTCGCGAGGCCAGGCACGCGCAAGTGCGAACCACGTCTCGCGTACCACGCCGTCTCCATCAAAAGTTACCCCAAGATTTTGGAGTTGTGTCAAAGAAGAGCGACAAGGGATCGCGTGGGAATCGCCAATGCATACAATCTTGGACGTGGTGGAGTTTAGCTCGCGCTGGACAAAGCCGCGTAGGTCACGAAAGCCTGAAGCGCCAACAGAATACCGTCGCCATCACGGGCGAGAGCGCCACATCGTCAGCCTATGCAGTCGCCCTGACGGACCCGTCTTAAGAGCTTGTAGGTAACGAACATTCGAGGCTCTCTCTACGTCCCCGAAGGAAAGGTTCAAACTGAGCACGAACAAAAGTGGGGAGAGAGGGTACCTCTGGCGAACGCCCCTCGTGACTGGGAAACGTGCGGCCGGGTTCCTCGACAAACAGTTCGCTTCTGCATACCGTTGTGGAGGCACTCGAAAGAGAATGCCTTCAGACGTAATCAGAGCCGCAAGCACCCTGAAGAGATGCTTTTTTCGACGCGATCGAAGGCCTTGGCCTAATCAAGGGATGCCAGCTAGCAGCACCACCTGCCCGTCTGGCTCGCGTGTACTTCACGAGGTCCCGCTTAAGAGCGACCAGGAAATGGATGGTGCGAATCGGAACCAAGCATGTCTGACGCGGACTAATCAATTCTGGGAGTACGGTCTGCATCCGGGAACGAAATAATAGTGGTCAGGAGTTTGTAGTCCGCGTTCAACAAGCTAACTGCGCGCCATGCACCTGGGTCACCAGGGCTTCCCCGTTCCTTGGGGAGTAGGGCAGTTCGAGCAAGCTTGCAGAATGTCGGAAGGCACATTGCTCAAAGGAAACCCGCAAAACGCGGCAAAAAAGTCGCAAAGAACAGGCCAGCAGTCTTACAAAATTCTGCTGGAAGACCGTCTGACCCGGGCGCCGAGCCTGATTTCATCCGGGAAAGGGGCGCGAAGCTGCACCGGGTTAGGGGCCTGTTTTAGGTCGGACCAGAATCGTCGGGAACTCTTGGAAGCCTGCAAAGAGATGCGTAGTCGATCAGTTCTGGGCGACTAGCCTTATCTTCTGTCTGCGCAAAAGCCCTGAAGTGGGAGGCAAAGGTTGAAGGTGGACTTCCTCTGGGGAGGTGCGTGTCAAAGGAGACAGAGGCCAGGCGCCACATGGGCGCGCTAGAAACTGGCCGCCGAGCCCGCCGGATGCATCGTTGGACTTTGGGATGGGCTGCTGGACAACGGTTCGCCCGAGAAACCGTGGAAAACGTTGTATCAGTGCGAGCAGGCACCGGTAGCGTTGCTAAAGTTGTGCCAAGTACGTTTGCAAAAGAGAGGTGGCAGCACCACCCCTGTGGACAGTGCGTATGTGGAGAATCGTATCCTGAAGGAGCGCGCAACGGTCCGCTGCAAGATGTCGCCCTTGCATGGAGCATAAATCTCGCCACCTGCCCTTGAGATGGTCCAACGTGGCGGGAGTCAGGCGCATTCCAACAATAGACTGTTTTATTAGGCTGGGCAGAGTCCTCTTGGCGGAATCATCGCGCACATCTCTACATCCAGACCCCAAGGACGCATGGCCTCGCTTTGGGTAAAGAAAGAGCGACGATGACGAGGGCTATGATCTGACACGCGAACCGGAGTCGGCGGAAGATCCACCGCGGTGCATGACATCACCGCCGTCGTCAACCAAAGCGGCAAGTAATCGCGATCCGGGCGGCAGCATGGTCCTGCCGTCGCTTCGCTGTGGACTGGAAACTGGCGCGAAGCGAAAGACCACGCGTCCTCAAGCTCGAAATGACGCCCCAGTCTCTGCAGTTCGCGTCATGCCAAACCGATCATCCCATTCCCGGACCCGATGTCCGTCATCGACTCAAAAACTCAATTAAAATCTCCCAACAATGAAGCAAGGACACGCATCAAGTAGGTGGACATCGAGGTTGTTAAAAAGAATGCGAGAAAGCGTGGTTCACGGGCGCATTAACGTTAATAAACCTGTACTTTGTGACCTGAAAAACGAAATGAAAACGGATCACCCAACCCTCCGTGTCGAACAAATAGGGAGCCATTATGCATGCAGTTCATGGTTCAGAACTGCAATACCTACGCCGCAACGAACGCTGTGGATGCGAAAGAAAAAAGACCTTCAAGCAGAAGAAACAGCCTCAAAGTCTGCAACCACAAGCCGGCTGAGAGAAATGAGCCTCTGGAAGGCAGAGGTTGTCACCAGCTGCCTGTCTGGCGAAGTGCTAGGATCCTCAACCTGCTTCGCCCGGTCGCAAAAGCCACGAACGCTAAAGAAAATAATTTGAAGGCCAGCAAGAAAAAAAAAAAAAAGTAAAACAGTACATTGTAACATCTACTCGCGGCAAAGTCCTCGGCCGAACTGAAAGACATGTCACGCGGGAGCCCGGTCGCGACCCTGAACGAGAGCTGCTGCCAGAGATGACGCGTTACGGCGTCAAGTGGCCTGACCCCGGACGTGTGCTTGTCAGTCCGAGTTTTCCGAGGGGTCCGAGGGGCCCGTCATATCCAGAAGGCCCGAGGCGGTTCGAGCTGCCGGTCGAGTCCTTGCTGGCTGCCGTCATTGGCGCCACCGAGGTACTTGAGACTCCCAAAAAAGAAAGGAGGGGTCCCCTTCCGCCGCAAGTGACTCCTCCATGATCTTGGAACCTCGAGCCTGGGGGCGTCGGTACCTGGAACATTCAGCGACTCTAGCAGCAGCCACATAAAGCAACTTCTATGTTTCTACCGGTTCTCAAAGGGTGGCGCTGTTATCGTATTTAGCTCGGTCTCGATGGACGGCAAAAGCGGTCCCGGGTTTATGGGTGAATTTCCTAACCGGAGCGTTTTAGGTAACGCTGGCAGAGTCGTCGCCCATTTTCCTTGGCCTTCAAAGACGTCGCTCGCCTCACGAACAAGAATTGCAGAGTCAGAAAAACGCACAAACGTCGGGCGCGACTCCTTGACTTTTGCATTTTTCGTGCGTATCACGCAACCTGCGCGTTTTTCGTCTGCAATGCAGACGACCGGGAAAAAGAACGAAGGACAGAAAAAGAAAGGAACGTGCGACTCGGGCTGCTGCCGCGGACTTCTGGAGACTCTGCCAGACTTCGGGCAACTCCTTCTGTCAACCATATTTCTTCTTCCTCGATCCCCAGTTCAGTTTCGGTTTCGGTTTCCGCAGCAGTTGTGTTTATATTTTTATTTATTTATTAAATATATAACGCGATGCTGTAGCAAAATATTGATAGAGATAGCCCTCCGACACCATTTAAAAATCTCCCGGCAAAAAATAAAAAAAAAATATGTCGGGGAGCATGTCAGTGTTCTTTGAACAGTTAAACAATGTCTCAGTAATTAACCTTGATAATTTCAACTAAAATTCATGTTTTGAACGCAATATAGAACGAAGTCACACACGAATCTGCAAGCATTTTCCAGGTGCGAACCCTGGCAATAAAAAAGAACGGAAAATATTTGTTACTGACGTGACTAAAGCCTCGTAACATATTAAAAGTGAAGCGATTTGGGAAGTACCAAATTGCTTGTCTCCACACGTTGCTTTTTTAATACCATTTTGATCCCCCGAAACTCCTCAACAAATGATCCGTTGGTAGGTGCAAACAAATTTGTCCCAAAAGGTTTTTACGACAACGTTCTTCTAAACCCAAGAGGTAAACATGTATGAAAACCTACTTAACCTCGATATGGTTTCATCGCACAAACTTCTATAATATTCATGCGTGTTACGCGCACCGCGCAGAACAGTTAACGCAAACAGGGTGCATCAAAGCAGCTGCTTTTGGGTATTGGGGACGCAAGGCAAAGACGAAGCCCATATTACGCCACACTATGTTAGAACCCACAACAAGTATATATATTTACCCAAAATAATATTATAGCCGCATCATTTTTGCTAGGATACAAAACCATAAAACCACAAAATGCCGGCTCTCTTTATAGTAAACAATGGCTACGCTCTGGCCGTCAATAAAAAAAATCTGGAGTGTACAGTCGTTGAGCTTTTGACGCAAATTTTCTTCATAGAATGTCAGAAACATTTTGGCTAACTCGTCAATGCTCTGGTCAGCCCGTAAATGATCTCACATTCTTTATTACAAGAATTTAGATATTTATATTACAGTATAAAAGGTAAACATTTTTTATACTCAGGTCGCCCGAGCATATAAATATTGCATGTCCTCAAACTATTGCGGCTTTCATAGCAGCAGTTAGAAAACAAGGGACATTTCTGCAAGCGTGTGCAAAAGCATACGGAACTCTAGGTATCAAGCCGGAAAATCCCACAACACCGCAATGGCCTGGCTGCAGACCCCACGCCTGAGAAATGTGAGTCCATCGTCTTCACTTAGGTGCTACATTCTTGTTATTTGACGTACAAGCTCCTGTTCACCTCGCGTAATCTGAAAAACGTACTGGCATTAATCTCAAATAGTTAATTTAAAAGATGTGGATTGAGTCACCTACTTGTCGGGCCGCCGTCTAAAATAATGAGCACTCCATATGTCAAACCTGTTAAGGTAGCACATCAGGTACAAAGGAGAAGAAACCACACTAGACAAACATTTCTATTGGGGCCGAAGAAATTACTTAGCTAAGATAATTATTAATTTATTTATTAGATCACTTCTTCCCTCTGGACGTATTGAGTCAAAATTTGAGAAAATGCGAGCAACTGGAGCCACGGTGATAGCAACAACGGAAAAACGTCTAAGCACCAGGTGTTCTTAAAAATAGACCCTTTTTTTTGTTTACATCCATCCACAGCCGTGGTTGACAAAATCGGTATGTGGGATGCAAAAAGAAAGCGAGGCGTCACAACCTGGAACAAGTAAAATAATATGGCATTCGCCTTAGCGGTATTCGAATGTGGTTGGATAAAAGCGACTAAATAAAATTAAATGGTGTCACTAAAAGCACAATATATTCGGTATCGCTGGGGCTTTGCAAATCCTCACGTAAAAATGTGCCCGAAGTTATACAGGATGCATGGAAATATAATTAGAACACATAAAAAAGCAATGAAAGATAGACGTACGTGGCAGAGGCATATGCAGGCATATGCCTCCAGGGGGACATATTTAGGGAAGTAATTGTCACTACAAGTTCGATAATTCACTTTAATATGTCAGTGTATTAAAATAAACACATGGTTCTCAGTAACAATCGTGCCGGGAGGTCATCTAAAACCACTAACACAGTCAATTTTTGAGTGGTTTGAAGCACGTCGTAAGCGGGGCAGAAAAGGGGGAGGGTGGGAGTGCGGTTACGTTTCAACCGGGAGAAACTGGTGTAACGCTGGCAGCGCGCGAGGCTGCAAGATTATCTTTATAGCCATGACCCCCGAGTTGCAAAACAACGCCTGTTGCACGGGCGAAAACTTTTGTGCATCCTCGTGCTTACCACGTGCATCAAGTCGCCTCAAATTGAATTCTGGCAGTGGCATTAGATGGCGCCCAAGAAGTCTATCGTTGAGATGTGCGTTTAGCCTCACTAATTACAAATTGCATTGAAAAACTTTGCGGAACGCTCGCGCTGGCAGAACCTGCAGGACCCTAGGTCATACTCCCCACCCCTGCCCGTTTCGGTGTGGATGAGCGTCGCACCGGCGTGGCCGTATCGCCTACTGCGGGTGAACGTTAAACACCACAAGCTATCGGTTCTACTGCACTGGCTACCGTTGCTCATCTCACAGCCGGGAGACCTCGTCGTCCGTTGAGTGCAGACGAAGTTTTAGGCTGTATAAACATGTTGGCCGTCACTACAGAATGTAAAAAAGAAAACAATTAGTGCAGTATTTTAATTATCGGAAGGAATTTTCTCTCTATAACGTAGTCCCCCGACCATATGGGTCGCCCGCGCAGGACACATAGTCTATATTTCAAGGCTCTTTTTTTTCTGTGGCGCTTGTTTGAATTAAAATTAATGCACCCTAATGTCGTTAACACACAAAAAAGTGTTAGAAGCAGAGCTTTAGAAATGCATGTTAAAAAAAGGTGAAATTGAGGTTTAAATCGAAATAAAGGTGCAAATGAACTGACGGCGGTGGAAGGCCCAACGCCTCGATAGTGCGACTGCGCCGGCTGTTCCATTTTAACTCAAACAGACTCATTACAAAACATCCGGGCAAAAAAGATGCCGTACTACTAAGCAGTTTGTGCAGGTGAGGTACGGCCGTGGGGTACATTGCGTGGGTGAACACTCTTGCGATAGGTCGAACAATTAACTCAAACTTTAATTAACTTTTCAATTAGTAAAAAATAATCATTTCTTTTTTTCAATTAGGACTCATGCTGAGTATTATCGAAAACCACTATATTAGTCAATTTTTCAACGACTTGAAGCTCGTAGTTGAGAGGCGCATCAAAGCAACCACCGTGTAGAGTCGCCAGTTAGCTGCGGCAAAACGCGGAGGCCTAGATTATCATTGTACGCATTGCCGCTGCTAGCTTTGGCTTCTGCTGCAGAAGCGGTAACTTTGGCGCGCCCCTGAGTGAGATGAACACCAATTCATCGTCGCAGCGAGTGAACCGTGAAAGCGGTGCTAAGGCCTCGAAGGTTATTCGCTGGCCTGAGGGACCTCAAACGGCAGGTCGCTGCCCAGCGGAACATTGAGGTACGTTGTCGTCGCCCTCTGCGACCCGAATGGGACTCACGTCGTCCGGCCTCGAACAGAACCTTATGCCTCGACAGGACTGTGGAAATCTTTGCTTCCAGGCGACTTTTGCAATTCTCTCTATTGCTTTTGAGTTGTCAATTTCATCTTTTTGCTGCATCGGGACGATGCACTTCCTTTCAGAAAGAGGGTAGAAATAAGCAGCGTCCGAATAGCTGAGTCAGCAGCGTGCCTGGACTCCCATGCCAGCCGCTGGGCCTTATCCGCGCCAGCGCTTCTACTTTTATCTTCTATTAGCTTGCATGACTGCAATATTTCAGATGACTCCTGACAATCTTGTTATTTCTTTGAGCTCGGAAACTTCTGGATACCTACGCGCTTGCCAAAAGGTGAGCTTCGCATGGCTGCCTGAAGCAGTCGTCCTTTCGTCGCCGTCCAAGTATGGTCGTTGTTACTTTGTTTCTCGGCGACAGTTTCCCAGCATTAGACGTACGTTTCGTTTTAGGTTTTATTATCAACTTAATGTTTTTTATTCGCGACAATATTGTAAGTTTCGTAATAACGCGGCGAGCTTCGTCCCCGGTTGCAGCGATTGGCTTCTCTCACTGGATTCAGGGACAGTAGATGCACGGCATTCCTAGAGTGTTATGTAAAAAAACTGAAGTATTTCACTCCTTTTTAATATACCTAGTGTACAGTAAAGTCGGCGAAATCTTGAGAAACGCCTCGGGGTGGCAAGCCCCCAGAAACTATCTCATTATTGCTCCTTCGTTCAACGAGATTTCGGCACCCACTGTAAGAACATCAAAGACCAAATCCAGGAGCAATAGAAAGTGAACATCAGAAGCCGCTCTTCATTCTTATGCTGTATGACGCTTACCCCGTCATTATCAGTATAATTCCCCTATCTTGAGAGAACCAATATTTTGACCCATATCTTGTCGAAGATCCGTAAATCGTGTTCCGGAGTATGTAGTTCTTCAACGTATAGCTGTGCCTGTTCGGCGCCTGTCAACAAATTGAACACATTTTAACGTGAGTTCTCCTCATTTAAATCATTAATATAGTTGACTTCTTTAAGTGCAATGTTTAACATACGGTAAGGAAAAGTATGTCGGTGAGAATAAGATTTATTTTTGGATCAGTCATATCCGAGAATCGAAGCTCAACCTGAAAAGAACGAAAATAAACTCTGAATGAGGTTTATTTTATTTTTTTATTTATGCCTCCGCATTTTCGCATTTCGATATAGCTTTTCTGACCTAAATCGCGTTGCTATGAGTGACAGTAATTTGTCGTTATCGACCAGCAAAATACAACTTCCCCCTCTAAAAAAAAAAAAAATTGTATTTAGTTTTTGCATGCACGCAATTTCAGTCACCTTTTTAAAGTACATCTTCGACTGATGCAATTTGCAACTCGTCCAGACGTTTCTGCACTGCTCCAAATAGCCTTTAAAGGGGCACTGACAGGTCAGAATCATATATATATATATATATTTTATTGTCCGAAGGATTGAAAACTAAGCCTGATATTACCCTCGAAATTCGGAACGTGAAACTCAGTATTTGTGAGGTAAAAAAAACAATTTCCAAAAGTTGAGTTTGAAGTTACCGACGCGATCCGAGCCAGTGCAGTGACGACAAAGATTGAATCGTTCTGGCAACTTGAGTTTCGTACACACACCTCCGTACCGTCCCGGCCCGAAGTGTAGTGTTCGCCCGCGTCCCACGATCAACCGCTTTCCTCCGTACTTGCCGCCTTTCGCTGTGAGCAGACGAGGCTTCACTTTCGAGTTCGAAGTTCTCTTTAGCGATCTCAAATTTTTTGAAACGGTGTGAGGTCGAAAAGAACGCGCAGTGGCCCTTTGTGAGCGACGTGAGGGGCCGCCGTCGCACCGGTTCTGCGTGAAAAGCTGCCCGGCGGGAATCAGCTAACCGAAACTACGGTACTCAGACCCCGAACCCTGTTGTTTTGACCGTTTCACGATTTTGCTTTTTCGAAGTCTCGCGGGTCGTGGGACACCCAAAAAGAGAAACTCGTCCAATTCCACGACTCACGGATCATCCTCAGGGCCTCATGTGCCGAGCCGCGCCGCCATGTTTTCCGAGGGAGGATAAAAAGCCAAGAGGCGACATCACTCCTTACTCCGATTTTCGGTACTTCAAAAGGGGTCGTAATGCGTTCGCACTTGCGCTAGAAAACATGTTTTACGAATGACGTTATTAAATATTATAGGAGTGTTGCTTAGAAATCTTCTCAATTTTATAATTGATTACGTCAAAATATAAAAAGAAGGGAGAAGGTGAGAAGGAAAAAAACGCCAACGATAAAAAAGACACAAGCGCGCGTGGGAAAACCAAAACTTTTCGCGTTGTGGTAATTTTTTGCGTGCTTATGACTACAACTTGCACTGTTTTGACAAAAAAAATATACCTTTGATATGTCAGTACCCCTTTAAGCTCGTCGGTTTTGATGCCTTTCAGTGCTTCTGCCGCTTATTGTTTCACCTCTTTTACATTCACAAATTGTTTCCCTTTGAAATCTTTCATCAGGGGAAACAAAACAATAGTCAGAGGGTGCGAGGTCAGGTGTATAGGGAGAGTGGAGCATGAGAATAATGACGTCTTTGGTCAATAGCTGCTGAACGCTCAGCGCAGTGTGAGTAGGTGCGTTGTCATGGTGAACGAACAAGTCTCGATTTGATTCGCGTTGTCATTCTACCCGCACAGCGCTAAATGTTCAGACATTTTTGACTAAAAATGGCCGCTGTGCCCCACGCTATCACTCACCTCACCCGTGTGACGTTTGTGCCTCCCGTATGAAAAACGTTATCAAAAACGCACTTGTTTGGTCATTTAGGCCATAAAATGCCAGTTCATAGACAAACTACCCGAAGTAACGCACAACTTAGGCACTTGTTTGACTAATTAAGGCCAAGATACCTAGACTTTGGTCGAAAGATGTCAATTTCGGCTCCATACCTTGGATTTTTGTGCTTTTAATGCCTTAAATGTTTAGAAGAAAACAAATTTGCGCTCAAAAACTGTGGTATTTGTGTGTAGACGGGCAAAAATGCCTGGCCTATATTTCTGAATTTGTAAATAAGGAACTCAATCGCTCTGAGGAAAATGAGAACAAGTTTTCGGACTGTCCTGCAATTTTAAAATTTAGATAAAATGCAAACAAATTCGATTTAGTTTAGTAAGCGAACACTAAACAGTAATCGGTTTAGTTTCCACTTTGGTACAAATTCTGAAAACATTTATATCACCCCTCGTTCTGAACCTTCCAAAAATTTGTGAATTATTCTTTATAAAAACATTCGCTTCAGAGAGGAAAAGATTCACACATTAATCAGAAACTCCAATTTTGGAATTTACTATAAGCTCGTCCTATCGAAATCGCCCGATGCTCCCCGTTAGCACGCTACGCTTGATGCCACGAAATAATATGTGAATATTTAAATTAGGTCAGGAGTCATTTCCAACGTGTTGAGCGAAATCAGATAGTTCGTTGCTGAATTGACTCGGTTGGTTGCTAAATCGGCTTGTTCGTTGTCTTCGGAAACAGACGGCTTGATTTAGATTAAAATATGTTTCACATGTAATTTGACTTACCGCATTTAGAAACGCTTTTAGGTAGCGATTCATGCGACTACTGTTTCTTGATAATGTCATGTAGTGCAAGTCCAGAGCCATTGTGACTCCCAGCTTAACCTCCTTTCCTGTTGATGCAAGCGTGAGAGCTTCGGTTGGACCAAAATCAATAACCATAAACATTTCATGATAGCTATCTTCGTCATTATTAGGCAAGTATACTTGATATCTTTACGATAACCACTAAAGCGGATACCGGCTACACAAATATTAGGCGCCGATATTGTTAATTAAGAGATAATTAAAGTACCTTGAAGGCTGTCTCGTTCGGTGGTTACCATGTGAACACCTGAGGTCAAAGACAAAACGGTGATTAGCCACAAGGAACATAATTAAAACACGTTGAAATGTTAGTAATTTTAGTAGTTTACGAAATCATTACTGATATGAAAGTAGAAATCGTTCAAAAGGGCATTGGCCAAAATATTTTGGAGTTGAACTATGATTTGCTAACACCAATGCAACCCGTAACCACTGACAGCTGAAAAACCGCAGGGCAAGGCACTCGAAGCGCGTCTTTCTTCCTAATTCTTACTTTGGCGTTTTTACTGGCTAATGGCGTAGCCTCATTGGTTGTACCGTGATAATTACATCTTCAGAATTGATCACACTTTGTGTTCCTTGAACTGTCAGACTCAAATTTCAAAACCTACATACGTGAGCGGGTATTCACAAGTTCCAGCGAATATAGGGAGGTGTTGTGGAAATCAGGAATGGCTGTCAAGAGGAGAATTCGTTTGCCGTGGATATATCTATAATCTATTTATTTATTTATTTATTTACAAATACCCTCAGGGCCCCGAGGGGCATTACAGAGGGGAGTGGTGGTTTAGTGCGAGGCGAAACTTGGTGTTATCTGTGATGGTGACGATGTTATCGGGAAGGCCATTCCAGTCCACAATAGTTTCGGGCAGAAATGAATGCTGGTGGGCTGTAGATTTGGTCTTGGGTCGGGCAATCTTGCATGTGTGGTCCAGTCTTGAAGAAACATAGTTGGGTGGGCTAAGGAGAGACTGATTTAAAGAGGGAGAGTAATATACTTTATGCAGGAGGGAAAGCCTGGAAATTTTGCGGCGCAAAGAAAGGTCAGGGAGGGTTAATTGAGATTTCATTTCAGTGACACTGGAAAAACGGGAGTAATCGGAAAGAATGAAACGAGCTGCGCGGTTTTGGACTGCTTCTATTGCATTGGTGAGAAATGAAAGGTGGGGATGCCAGATGGATGAGGCGTATTCTAGTTTAGGGCGAACAAGAGTAATATAGAGAAGTCTTTTGAGGTTAGAAGGAGCCGTCTTGAAATTACGCCGAATGTAACCAAGAGAGCGATTAGCTGAGGATATGATCTTATTAACATGATTATTCCAGGATAAATTATTAGCTAAATAAACACCAAGATATTTATATTCGGTAGTGGCCTGGAGGACGGTGTTATTTAGTGTTAATGTTGTTACGTGCGGGGGAGGACGAGCGCGAAAAGCATACATGCATGCATTTATTAATATTCAAGCGTTCAAATTTTTCGAATTCTTATATCCAAAGAACTTCGAAATCTTCGAATTTTTCGAAACTTCTCCGGATCCCGAGAAATTCGGGAAATTTTTGAATATCTCGAATTTTTAATTTAGGAAAATTCGTAATCTTCGAATTTACCGAACCTCAAGTAAAAAAATATTCGAAATATTCGAACCCGAAATTTTAGAAACCGTGAAAACTTCGAACTTTTTGAATTCGAAACTCTATTGTGATCGAAGAGATTGCGAATTTTTCGATTTCAGACCTCGGTCGGCGCTGTGTGCGAAAAAGTCGAAATTTTTTTCAATGCGAACCTCGCGTTCGCTTTGAAAATATCGAAACCTTTCGAAATCGAACCAGGCGGTTCGCGACATCCCTTGAAGAAACCTCCTGAGGGGTATGGTTTATCAATGGCTAGTCAATGCTGCTACAAATAAAAGATGTCCTGTCTCCGTCCTCGCTCTCGCTGTTTTATATTTTCAAGTTTTGTATGTATTTTAAAGGGAAGCTGTTATGTGCTAGATCTGAAGAAAAAAATTGCGGTGGCTTAGCCTGGCTATGTCAGGATATACGTAGCGTGAGCTTATGCGCACAAAATGAGAGGCGCTATCAAGCGGTTCGGTGCAGCGCCGGACTTGCTACTGGCGCAACGCAGGCGGACAGCTGGCACGCGGCGGCGCCACTGCGTCTGCCGCGGCCATGACGTCACCTCCTCCGGGAACGCGCAGCACCGGCGAGGCGCGCGCGGTGGCGGCGGAGCGCGCGGCGGCGGCGGCTCCGGGCGCGCCAGCTGCGTCGCGTGTGACGTCACTGCTACTCGCGCTTGCGCAGCACGGAGCACGGCTCATTATCGGCGAGCCACGCGAAACTGCTCAATCCTCGGCCAGCGTAGCTTACGCTAAAAATAATGCGTCCATTGATGTTATCAAGAAACTCCCGTTTAAACGGCGCTCCTTCGTTCCGGTTGGTCGGGGCAAGTATAAATAAGAAAAGAGGGGGCAACCCGCGAGTCAGCCTTCCTGGGCATTATTGGATAGTGAGGTCCCGATCCCTTGTTATCATCTACGCAGGGAGAATAGCGAGCACCTACCTTACGTCTGGGGACCGCGGTGCTCAAAGGGGAATCCGACGCCCGTCCCATCGCGCGGCCGACGGCTACTGTCAGCGAGGGTGGTCGCCGCGCCAGGTTCGGCCAACGCCATGCCAACAACGATGATCCCGGTATCCAACAGCGTTTATTGAGTACCAGGGTCCTCTGCAACAAGACACTGCGGTCAAGGAGCCGTGGGCACAGAGTGTGCCCGCAGCGCCCGCCGACCTGAGAGCCAGTGTACTGCGGAAGGAGTCATCGCTGGTCGGACGAGCTCAACGCCGCTAACGGTCGTCGCAGGGAAAGCCTGGGGGCTGGCTCGGCAGAGGATGTCCACAGGTTGTGGGACGCTGACTGTCAGAGCCAGGGAAATTCAAGTTAGCGTGGAGTCATCGCCGGTCGGACGAATGGCCGAAGGACTCGACCCGTCGCCCGGAGTCCAATCCAGGCCTCCGACCACACGGCCGTCCACTCCGGAGGGCAGCCCGGTTCTCTCCGGTCGGTCGTCTCCGAGCACAGAGACGCGCGGAGGCGCGGAGGAGTGTGCGAGAGAGAGGGCCAGCTTGCGACGTACCTTCTCCAACACGATACGGGACGAGCCAGCTCGAAGCCAGACAACTCCGGCCGGCACGTCCGCGGCTTACGCTTTCTCGGGGAGGCAAGTCTGCGGCTCCCACAATCCCCCTCCCAAACATCTGGGTACCTCTTCCAGAGAAAGGAGCGCCAGGTCAAACCCCAAATGGCAAGGCCTGCACGCTGACAGCACGGGTGTCAGCCATGCTTACGCAAATAAAAACTTCAATCGAATGTCTCGGTAGAGCCCCGAACTGCTGCTGCACGTTCAACGTACCGGAGTTCACATGCACCGGGGCGATGCACTGCGTTGCCGAACGAAGCTACAGTGCCTCGATGTCGGACGAATGAACGGTCCGACGCGAAGTTATTCCGCAACACAGATCACCACTCACTGGGAACGCTGCTCGGATCAAGCTGCACGTCGTCGATTCGTTCGCTGTGGGCCGACCTTCCGTCGGCACGGTGACGCGCGTAGAAGTCCGCCTGCGGTCGCTCTCTGCTGCGGGTGCGGAAGACCAGCGGCAAGGAAACGCCGGTCACCGAAGTCCAAGGCGCCCTCGGAGCCGGCATCAGGTGATGTGACCAGCCCGCATCAGAGGCCTGGTTCAGCTGGGCGCCTGCAGTCTGACGACTGAAGAAGGACAGCGGCCATCTTGCCTCGGCCGGAAGTCAGCTCTCTGCCCCATCTGCTGCTCCCGGCCGCCGTCGGGTGCACAAACTCCCCGTCAGCGCCAGCGATGACGCACATCCGGCAGGTCCCGCCCAGCAGCTCGGCGCGGTTCCCCCGCCGTCGCACGTGGTGGGGGATGGTGCAGGGAAACGGGGACACGAGCATCTTCCTGAATGACGGAAAGAGAGCCCACGCAGCGCCCTGCCAATTCTTCGCCTCTCCAGACCCGCACAAGGCAAGGTCGAAGGGACAGGATCATTGCCCCCGGTCGACACACTGCCACCGAGGGGAAGCAATGGTCCCCGAAAACAGGTTTTGGCCGGGTCCTCACTGTATCTGGACTCGGCTGCCTGCGTACATTAAGCGACCTTCCGGAAGGGTGAGGCTCAAGTTGTAAAGCAGGCCACGAGCACACAGAATTAGATTGCACCTGTGCGCAAAACCGAAGTCGCCGGGAACAGAGCCGCGACTCTCCGCTGCCAGCGGTGACAACGAGCTACTGACTGCGAAAACAACTGACTCCGTAGAATCTTCGAGCTGCACGCATCCCTAGCTAAGCGCACGTACGGAACGGGGTAACTAAAAAAAGCCGCCCCGTCTCGAGTGCGTTGTGCCACTCTTATAACGCAAAGGCGTTACTCTCCGAAATCAGCAGAAGCTCAAAGGTGTCAGCAAAAACCAATCTATCCCGAAGAAAACCCTCGCGCCAACCACAATACAAGTGGCGTACAGCGCGCGCGCCCACAGTATGGAAACTGCTTCTGGACGCCGACAAACGCTTGGACTGCGGGCTCCCGGAGCCCGCGTCGGTAGCATTACGAGCCACGGCAGACGTTAATGGCAGACGCACCGCCCAACTCTCCCGGAGAGTCCGACAACTCAGTGTCAAAGAAACGCGCATATTTACAAACCCAGGATTGTCCCGCTGACCCGTCCGAAGCTCTTTGCTGCTAACAATATCTCGTCGCGAGGCCCACGGGAGTCAATGCAACGCGATTTCCGTGGCACGAAGGCTCTCAGGACGCCGCCAGAGGGCAGACAACCCCTCTAACTAGGTGGGGGCTTGGCAGCGGAGTCAGCAACTGCTCGTGGCAGTGGGGTGACTGTTGCTAGCGACGCCCAAAACCAGAGGCGACAGGCAACGATAAAACGTCTCCTGCGGCAAGACACGAAAAGAGAAATTTGAACAAATCGTGACTCACTCAGGCTTCCGGGCTGGCTCTTGGACGTGGCTCCCAAATCCGGACACCGATGGGATTCGCATCATGGCGGCTCACAAAGGGAGCCGGCCTCCCCAAGGGAGGCTCCCGCCGAGTCTTGGCATGGCGCGGCGGAGCAGCTGCCACGACAACAATGGGTGCCGTGGCCCCACGTTGGGCGCCATTTTGTGGGAATAAAGGAGCACCTGCCTTTACGTCTGGGGACCGGTGCGGTGCTCAAAGGGGAATCCGATGCCCGTCCCACCGCGCGGCCGACGGCTACTACCAGCGAGGGCGGTCGCCGCGCCGGGTTCGGCCAACGCCATGCCAACAACGATGATCCCGGTATCCAACAGCGTTTATTGAGTACCAGGGGTCCCCAACAAGACACTGCGGTCAAGCGAGCCGTGAGCACAGAGTGTGCCCGCAGCGCCCGCCGACCTGAGAGCCAAAGGGGTAATTGCGAGCGGAGTCATCGCCGGTCGGACGAGCTCAACGCCGCTACCCGTCGTCGCAGGAGTTCGGGGCCAGGGCTCTCGGCAGACGGACGTCCACAGGTTGTGGGGACGCCGACTGTCAGAGCCAGGGAATCGCTAGCGTGGAGTCATCGCCGGTCGGACGAGCTCACGCCGCGACTCGACCCGTCGCCCGGAGTCCAATCCAGGACTCCTCGACCACACGGCCGTCCACTCGGAGGGCAGACCCGACTCTCTCCTCGCGGTTCGCTCGTCCCCTGAAAACGGGAGACGCGCGGAGGCGGAGGAGCGCGAGAGAGTAGGCCAGCATGGTGACGCACCCTACCCAACACGATACGGGACGAGCCAGCTCGAAGCCAGACAACTCCGGCCGGCACGTCCGCGGGCTTACGCTTTCGCGGGGAGGGGAACCAGTGGCTCCCACAACGGTAACCGACTTATGTCGGCTGAGCAGTGTGCTGTGACGAAGCTGAGGGCAGAAAGAGCCGGTTCTAATTTTCTTTTCTTTGCTTCCGCGATGCTGATAAAGATACTTGGGCTCACTCAGAAAAACCTGTCCCCAAGGTGTGCCTGCAAAAAATTGGGTTTATAACTTGCCCATAAGTGGCCACAAGGCAATGATCACTTTAGTCAGCAATCAGCAAACAAAGGTACTCAAACAACGAAGTCCTGTACGTGTCGTCATTGCAACTCATACTGCTCGCCCGCAGGGCCGAGAAAGCAACGCTCCGTCACGGACTTCTAGAAGATTCGCGTTTATTCTGGTTCCAGTAGGAATTTTCGTCCTGCTTTCTTATACCCCTGTCAGACGGGCACCTTGAATGTCATTTACGCTAAAGGCCTTTAGGATTTTCAAATGACATTTAAGTCGTGTCGTGTCAGACGGGCAACTCAAATGTCATTTAGGTGATGTCTATCACGATAGCAGTCTGTTGTTAACCCGGCAAACTAGTGTTTATTTTATTGTTTACTAAGTAAATAAAATGTAATGAATTCTTAGAACATAGAATTCAAACACGGTGATGAAAACTAAGTACACGTTTTGACGGAGACAAGGTGTTTTGTGGCAACTATGACACGACGTCAGCAATCCCAAGTAATCCGTAGCCGTAGCCGTTCCGCCGCTTGGCTCGTCTGCTTTTGGAACTCCGTGCATCTTGCTCGCCGTTGTTCCTCGCGCTCTTTCGTTCTTCGCCGGATTCGTATACCCCGTTGACGTTTACGTCTGCGATTGATTCAAGCGAAGACCGTGACCCTGTAGCGATGGAGCCTGCTGACGACAATGATCGTAGTGCGATGGATCCGGAACTGCCGGAACGTCGGATCGCCTTCCTGACGCGCAACTGAGACCGCGAGTATATTAAACAAATATATCGCAAAAGGTGTGCGAGATATACACGTTATAAGCATTTTTTTCTAAAAATAATTGCTACAAGCATTGTTTTCAATTGTATTTATATTATTTAAAATGTTTTATTTCAATTCGCGGAACTTGTGCTGACCGCTGTTGACGAGACTACACATTTACGAGCCGTAAATGAGTTTGGGAGAACTCAGTTGAGCTCGAATGTCATTTAAGTCAAATGTCATTTGAGTTGCCGTGTGACACTGCCTAAATGACATTTACACTGAATGTCATTTGGGGTAAATGTCATTTGAGGTGCCCGTCTGACAGGGGTATAAGCCCCTCTACCTCGTTGGTGGGTAGACATGAAGGCGTCTAGCATTGAGGCCTACCCACTATTTTTTCTTTCGATTAGCCAATCAGAACTCGGCGTCATTCTGACGTCACCGCAACTGCTGCGCAAGAAGCAGGCTACTTGCTCTCCGCATTGTCTTTTCGTGGTCGAATCGGTATTCCCAACCGTAGAAATATCTTGAGTCCTGTTCACTCGAGGCGGGTTCACACATTTACGTTTGACCGACTGCATTACGACTCTGCGTTCAACTGCGACGCGTTGCCATGGAAACCATGTCGTCGCAAGTTGTCATGCACAGTATTAATGCAGTAGATGACACTCAAACGCAAATGTCTTAACCAGTCTCGACCGAGTGCGTTGCGGCCGTTTATGACGGCTTCTGTCGACATGGTTGGTATGGTAACCGACGCCCTCGCAACGCAACGAGCTAGCAGGGCTTAGAGCGCTAAACTGGTATCCCGTTCACCAGGCAAAAGTGACCCCCAGATGGCTGCCGCCATGTTGTACAATTTTGACCCCTACCAAATCATGAGGCCTTTACGCAAACCTGAGCCGAGATTTGTATTGCGATCGCCATAAAAAAAAAACATGATAAACTCTTTTTTCGATACTGTTGGCCCCGGAGATCAGTGTCTATCTCCGATAAAACCCAAAGATACAGCACCGCGGCTGTCGGCATCTAGCAGACGCATTGGGAAGCTGCCCGAGTTTTTGTCGTAAAAGCACTTTTTGGATTTAAAACCAACGAAAGATAACTTATCTCGTCGGTACTCTTACTAAAGATCAGTAATCAAATATTTGTGCGCGGTACTTCGTTAAAATCTGTACGTGAAACTGTAAAGTCATGTGTCTAGTGGTCGCGTGGCGTCAATTTTCCAGCTAAAAGTTAGCGGGGAAACTATGGGAGGTGGGGAGGTATTTTAGGAGGAGGAGGAAGGGAGGAGGGCGAGGGGGGAGGGTACTTCGTACTCTCCCCTCCTCCTCCTCCCCTCATCCTCCTCCAGCGTACCCTCCCGTCATAATGAATCGCAAAATAAAAATACCTCAAGAGCTGCGCTCTAATTTCGCGTTACGAAGATTTGTTAACGACTCTCAATTTTTCTTTCAGTTGATCCTTTGTATGAGGTAGCAAGACATGTCTGCACAACGGAACAGACCTTGTTTTTGCAAGGTCCTTCCTTGTTTTCGTGAGAAAAAAATCGCGTCTGACAGAGGGTGGAAACAACGACTTTCCCGATTGCGCGTTGAGGCAACTTTGAGAGCACCAGGAATAAGAAATACGACATTCTAAGCCGTTAATATTTTTGTGTATAAGGCACGCAGACTGGTGTGCTAGAGTCCATTATATTAATTTTATTTGAGTATAGTTAAAGAAAAAAAAGATGAAAAACTTGGCTTCGGCGAATCTATCATTTTTTGCGACTTTTTTAGGGTTTTCAAGCTACACATGTTTGTACGAAGTATTTCATGTTTTAGACAAAACCCCGAGACTGGGGTGGGGGTGGGAGGCGGAGGGGGGGGGGGAGGGCAACACAACATAAAGTCTCATACACAGCTGTGTTTGAGACTGTGTTGTGTTGTCCTGCCGTATAGCGGAGGAGAAAAACGATCTACTAAAACTCTCTATTACCAGGTACGCGATGGTACGGCAACTCGCACATCTAAAGTCGCGCATTTGTGCTTCGAAAATGAGGCGATTTTCGAGCGCGTTTGCACGCCAGCCGGATGATTGGTATACTTGTACGGAGCAGGCGCGAGGTGAGGGTAGCAAAGCGCGCGCCAAGGCACGCGGTGCGTCTTGTTCAGGAGGAAGGGCGAACGGCGCTGGCGGGCCGCGTGGCGCCGATAAGCTACCAAGGGGCCCTTATCTGGACGCCGCCAGGCAGGACGCTCGCGCTCTCCCGCAACCCTTCTTCCCGTCGGGCTGATAGCGCCTCCGCCGACACACTCCGACTCGGACGGCGCTTGGAACCGCGGCTCGAATACGGACGAAGAAACGGAATGGGAAACAGCGGAGGGGTGCCTGGCTGTAGGCAGCGTCTCACTTGTCATGTGAGCGCTCTTCTCAGCAGTGTGCTTACACTGAGTGCCGCGCTTGCACGCGCCTTCGGGCGGCCGGAGCATTTCCTAATTTGCCATATCGCAACGGCTCGGGTGAAACGCTGTTTAGCTCCCAGTTCTGCGGAGGCATCCTGTACCGGCGGGCGTCGCGCGGATGGCACGTACAAACAGCCGAATTTATCCGAAAGAAAAGTTGACGAGACCTCTGACCAGACTGTCTCCAGCAGTTGCATACTTCTTTCCACCCCAAAAATCGTAGAAAAAAAAAACTATCCGTCTTCTTGCGGAGCTTTATGAAGCTCCCCGCTTATGTAGAGAATTAAGATATACTATATTGTTTTGTTCAGAAAAGATCCTGCACGCGAGTGCAGACTTTTTGTTTTTCTTTATGTAGTTTATCAGCATGTGTGGGGAACGTAATCAAAAAAGATCTTGCGAAAAACATAGTGTTCAAAGAGAAAACAAATTAACTGCTCTAGAATGGCTTATTCAATTTTTGAAGTTTTCGTTTATGTCGTGTTTCGTTGACACCTACTACGTAAACTACAAATATCAGAAATCTCAAATAGTTTGCACTCATCATAGATCGTAGGAACTATATGTAGAGATGTACAGAATTGCGAACGTTATGAATTTCGCGTCAAAAATGCGCAAACATGACTCCTTTGGCGTTTTGTCACTAGATTTCTGCGCCGTTATCTAAACAAATTGATTGGCTACAAGGTTAAAACTTAACGTCACATATTCTTATTAATACGTTCTTTCGAATGATATATAAATAACTGCTTTATCGTAAAAATTTAGATTTTTTATGGCGCTCCAAGCTGGTCTTAAAGAACAAAGATATCACACTTCGAAGTTTGACAAAGTAAACACCGAGCTGTGTGTCAAAGGAGCACTACAATGCACCCCTTAATGTTTTGTCTCCGCACCAATCAAACTTACCTTGCCTTCATTCCAGCGGACTAATACTGGCCGACCTTGGAAAGGAAAAGCACCAGCAGGCCATGGAACGTTTCCAGTCGTTTTGAACTTGCTGGCGAGCTGCGGCATGTCTATTAGAAAGTGCTTCGCAGTTACTATACCTGCAAGCTTCTCCGGTGTCTTCGATTCTAAATGAAATGTGCACAAACATCCCTTTTAATACAAAATGCATTTTACGGCTGGTTTTCAAATTTAAAGCGTCACATAAAGTTGTCACAAACCCATAATAACACGGCTATAGTTCACTCTAAGAAAAAGGGGTGTACAGGGGTACTCCCCTTGTCCCATATGTAACTCCCAAAAACTACATTTCGACATTCTGTCCACTGACGTCGAGCTGGCAATACCAACTTTTACGAGCAGCTTGATAGCTGTTGGATATAACGTACTAAATAGCTAATGTGCGTATCAAAGACTAGAAGAAAAAAAATAAAACAAACACTGAGGTTTTGCAGCAGGGTTAAAAAAACCTTGATTGTCTTAATGTAGCAACGATAATGAGTACATTAGCCGTTTTAATAAGTTGTATCGGTCGACTATCAAGCCGCTCGTAAAAGTTGGTATCGCCAGCTCGACGTCAGTGGACAGAACGACGAAATTTAGTTTTGGGGTGTTACATATGGGACAAGGGTACACCAACTATTTTCTAGAGTGTGGGCTAGTAGTGGAAGTTGTAACCGCATTGTGCACCGCGAGCATTATGCGCAAAAAGCCGACAGCAGCGCCAGCTGTGCGGAAGGCACGGACGCTGTGGAACTTACGGTGATTTCCGCTCGTAGATTTCGAGCGCTCCAAAAGCGCCCCTTTTGAAGCGTACATCTTTCCTGATCCTGCTCAAGTTGGTCATCTTCCATTCGTTGATCTGTGGCAGCTCCCGCCCCGTGGGGAGCCTCCAACCCCGCCGAACATGATCCGCGGGATTCCAGCGATTTTGGCGGAAGTTGACCGGAGCGCGTCATTTCCTTTAACTCGGCGGTACGCATGCGCGGCGAGGCCGTCGAGTTCGGTCTGCCTGGATGCGTCCGTTGTTTACGCGGGATTGTGACGGCTCGAACGCTTCTACCTCGCGTAGATAAGGGATGCAAAGTCGGGACTGGAGCGTGGCAGATCGCAAGCCCCGACATATGTGATCGTGACAGGAAGTAAGAGAAAAAGAACGACAAAAAATCCGAAGGAGGCAGACGCAAGGTTAGCCCTGTTAAATTTGCCGCCACTGATTGCTTATTTTTTTACACTGGCTGCCACCGGCGTTTTCTCGTGCAATAAAACAAAAACAGATTAGGCAACGACCGTGCAGCTGATGGTTTGTTAAGCGCCGTTCACACACTTGCAACCGAGTAGGACGGAGAGAGACAAGACCGGTTTTTAAGCCTCTTACGACGTCTTAGGTCCAGCACCACAGCAGCGCACCCGGTCCTAGGACGTCGCAAGAGGCTAAAGGTCCGTTCACACTCTTGCGACCGAGTAAGACCGAGAGAAACCAAACCGGGTTTTAAGCCTCTTGCGATCTCTTAGGACGAGCTCCGCTGCAGCGCATCCGGTTCTAAGACGTCGCAAGAGGCTTAAAACCGGTCTGGTCTGTCTCGGTCGTACTCGGTCGCATATATGTGAACGGGACATTAAAAACAGGTCTTGTCTCTCTCGGTCGTTCTCGGTTACAAGTGTGTGAACGAGCCTCTTACCTCTTTGTGTTTATTAAACTCATACCAGAGATCTGAACTCCACCGATGGCAGTCGCTGTGCCTGCCCCGCCGCTTCGAGGTTGATGAAAGGTACGAGACGGTGGCGAACGCACGTCTTGCTGGTTATTCGTGACATGGGCTCCGTGGTACAGATATTTTCGCCCGGCCTGTGTCGCGTGTTATTTCTGCAGCTAAGCAGTGACAGTTGTCACTGGTCGTCGGAAAGATCAGTCGGCTGAGGCGTTGGTCGGCTTGTCGAGTTCGAGAAGCGGTAGGTCGCTCCAAAAATGCGAGTCCATCTTCCGCTCGTCGATTTGGAGCGGGTCCCACGGAGCGTAATTTTGCCTTCCTTGCGGATTTTGAAAAGCGCTCCGTATCTACCAGTAAAATCTGTCATTCTACTGCAGACGCCGGCTGGAATATGAAGCCGGTAAGAGTGGCGACAGTGTGCGATCGAGAGTAGCTCGCAATTTTGAAAGAGTGAGCAACAGTGGTGGCGCTGCCGTCTGCTATTTGGGAATGTTGGACAATGAGCGACGGATACAAGGGACCACATTTGCTCGCTGGGCAAAACATCTGCCCGTGACACCTCCCACTTCTAGCCAACCACAATGCGACTAAGCCCCCCTTGGCATTCCGCCAGTGTCTTGAAAGAAACGATGTTCCTTGTCAGAAAACGAACCCAGCCGTTTGCTAGATAGTCTGTCGATCTACCCCTTGCAGGTAGCTTGGAGGCTGCACATACATGTGTTGCCACAATGTTATCCTGACACTATGCATAAAGTTGAATAACACAGAATGTGTTGTGTGTCTGTTCTGGCATCCCTGAACAATTACTCCAAGAGCGAATTGGGCAAAGCAGATTGAAACAGGTCGATGCAAACACACAACACATTCTGCATCTGTTGTGTTTAAGAAATATCAATGTCGTTTTTTTTTTGTTTTTTTTTGTCAGAGGGTGGAGACACCAATTATATATCTTGCCAAGCAAGCTTATAATTATGTTTATATGGTGCTGCATTATAGTGTGTGTGTGTCTGTGTGTGTGTGTGCGTAAAACGTTTCATGAGAAAAAAATTTAAAAAAGAAGAAGTGGTCGTACTCGCGCGTGACTTCTTTCACGGGATTTTCCCTTGGAAAGCCCCCTTTCTAAATCTTGTGATGGAGGTCGCCCGACGTCGTGTAATCGAGCAGGGTCCGTAAGATTCGGACTCTTCTTTCAGAGTCACCAGCAAGTCTGATCCACTCCTCGTAGGAGCTAGGTGTGTATTGGCCCAGCTGGGCCCAAGCATCGCTCCTGTCACCTGTGTGTGGCGAGAGCCTCGCATTCCCAAATCACGTGGTAAAGGTTTGGGAGTGTGCCGTCTTCTTTGCATATTTGACATCCTTGGTCGGGGGTTCGTAGTCAGTGTTCCGCTTTCTTTACTTGGTGGTCTCAAATTTTTAAGTCACGTATGGCGTTGTTACGCCACCTCTACGAATTCGTCGTAATATCACCATTTCCTTGCTTTTCAAGTGGTTGATCCGTGGAATGAAATTTGGTTCGGGGTCCCAGGATTCCAGGATTCCTTAGTCGGTGCTTCCATTCTTTTTTGTTCATCAGCATAGCTTCAACCGGGTCAAACGTTGTATCGGCAGCAGAGGTCGGCATTTTAGGTCGCCCTCACTCACCCTCATCCTCACAGCCACACTCACCTAAGCCCCTCACTCACCCTCATCCTCACAGTCACACTCACCTTCAGCTCTTCACTCACCCCTCACTGAACCTCACGCACTCGCCGTCCTCACGGCCCTCATGGCCCTCACGCCCCTCACCGCCCTCATGGCCCTCACGCATGCACTCATACTCCTCACGCCCCTCACGTACTCGTCATGCCCCTCACGCCACTCACCGCCCTCACGCCCCTCACTCACTAATGGCCCTCACGCCCATCACGCACTCACCGCCCTCACGCCACTAACCGCCCTCACGCCCCTTACTCACTCATGTCCCTCACGCCCCTCGCACAATCATAGTCCTCACGCCCCTCACGCACTCACCGCCCTCACGGCCCTCACGCCCTCATACCCCTCACACCCCTCACGCACTCATGGCCCTCACGCCACTCAGGCCCGCTTCAGATGGGGCAATTTCGCCCAAAACTTGACGTCGCAACACCAGCAACACGGGCCACCCACGTTCACACGCAGCAACCAATTGCTGCAATTTGCCATCTTGCTCATAAAATTTTATTTTTGTTGCACTATTTAGACACTCAATTATGCTCTATAAACGAGTTTTTATGCATCTAAATCTCGCAGAGAATACTAATGCATCTTTCCAAGACAGTTTATTTCCAAAAGCGATAAATTTCAAACCAGAACCAAATCTTTTGTTATCATCATCACCAGCACGGGGTTACACGTAAAAATATCGCGTCCCTGATTTGATGCAGCCGCTTCGAACGTCTTCGAATTGCTCCAAGTTGCTCGCTTGTTTCAAGCCGGACCCGATTTCAGCAATTCGTGTTGATCTAGGGAAAGCTGGGGAACAACCCGCCAGCAACACCAAAATTGCTGAGAAAGTTGCTCCGTCTGAAGGGGGCCTCACGCACTCATGATCCTCACACCCCTCACGCACTCACCGCCCTCACGGCCCTCCCGCCCCTCACGCACTCATGCCACTCACACACTCACCGCCCTCACGCCCCACACCCCCTCACGGCCCTCACACCCCTCACGCACTCACCGCCCTCACGGCCCTCTCACCCCTCACACCACTCATGGCCCTCACGCCACTCACCGCCCTCACGCCCCTCACGCACTCATGGCACTCACACCCCTCACGCACTCACCGCCCTCACGCACTCACGGTCCTCACTCACCCTCACACTCATGAATTTTCCTGGTTCAGAAACTCACTCACCCTCACCTCACCTGTGAAGATGAGGGTGAGTGAGGGTGAGTGAGGGCCCTCATGAGTGAGGTTTGCCGAGGTATGATCGGCAGTTTCAGTGTTGGTCGATGAGGGTTCAAATTCTCTTGTGCCACGCGAGGGGTGAGGACTGTTTATCTCCCTCGCGGCCGCGTCGTGCGCCGCCTCGTTGCCGTGGATACCCGTTAGTCCCAGGATCCATCGGATGCAGACCTTTGTTTCGTGTGCACGGAGTAGGTGCAGAGCCGTGTGGAAAATGCGTTTGATGGTTTTGCACGTTGTGGCTCCGTGCCTTTTAGATTCTCGGATGACGCTGCGTGTCCAGAAATATATATAGTTGATCTGTGACGTGCTGTATTTGTGCCTCCTCCAAGCGTCTTAAGTGGCTCTCTATCGCGAAGAGCACTGCCTTGGCTTCGGCGAGTCCGGAAGAGTAAGTATCGGCTCCTCGTGGTTGGGTTGTGGTCGATATTGATATCCCCGTTGGGTTGTCTTTAGAATAGAAGATGGCGGCGGCTGTCGTGGCAGTCTCTGGGCCGGCGATTTACATCGCCGCGTCAGTGTATATGCGCGATCGTGATGAACTGGTCCGCCAGAAACGTTCGGACTTGACTGCGTGGTTTCGGGCGTAGTGTTCCCTCTTTTAGCGTGTTCCTGCGCGTCCATGTTGCGTGGGATTGTCTGGGACTGTGTGAGGTCGATGAGGTCCCTTGGGGGTGCGGGTGGCGGGATGCCCCCTGCGTCATTCTGGCACTCTGTGTTGAGAAGCTTAATCATTCTGCAGTGCTCCGTGTGTTTCAGTCTGGCGTTGTGCGTGGCGACTTGCTTCTCGAGGTCTACTCTCCAATCGGTGAGCTGTACGCATTGCTTAGTTGCTTCAATGTTAGCAAACCTTGGCAGTCTAAGTATGGCTCTACATGCATCGTTGTATAACGAGCCAAGCTTTTTCTTGTGTCGGTGCGTGAGCTTGTAGAACCGAACACCGTACATTATATTGTATACGAGGACTGATTGTACGAGCGCCTTTGCGGTTTTCTCTCCCGCCCCATCTATTCTGTGTGATATGCGCCGGATTAGTTGCGGGCCTTGTTTCCACGTTCGTGTGATCGTGTTTAGCCAATTGTTTGCCACGCCTGCTTGCCGTTTCCAAAGTTCACGCCAAGTAGCTTGACTTCCGCTTCCTTGTCGATCCGTTGTCCGTCAAACGCGAGGTCTAGGTCAATGCTACGACAGTCGTTCCCTAAGATTGTGTATTTCATTTTTTTTTTCTGATGACGGCGCTAGTCCGATTTTCTTCAGGTAGTCGCAGATGGTGTCAAGTCCCTTGTGTATTGTTTGGTTTGGTTCCGTTGGTCCTCCTGTGTTTGTCCATATACGAGGATGTCGTCCGCATATATTGTTGTCTTCAGCTGTGGTATATCATATATTTTCCACAGTAGTGGGGCCATTACGATGTTAAATAGCGTTGGCGATCATACCGCTCCTTGCGGGACGCCTAAATCGTTGGGTTTTGTTTGACTTTGTTCGCCGTTCTTGCCTGCCTTAATTGTGAATTGCCGGTTCTGCAAAAGGATTTCACGTAGTTTAGTGGTTTGCCGCATATGCCTTGGTTCCTCATCGCGTCGATCACTGCCCCGTGTGTACTTTCGTACGTCCACCGTCACGAGGACTCGCATTTGTTTGCGGCGCGGGTGGTAGTCGGTGATACCTTTGTGGATGAGCGCTAGATTGTCGTGTGTCCCCAGGTTTTTGCGGAAACCGGTTTGTGCGGGGTGAAATATTCCTCTCGTTTCGGCAAGCCACTGAATGCGTGCTAGGACTAGTCGTTCCATGCGCTTTCTCATTATAGACATAAGTGAGATAGGTCTTACGTTCTTTGGGTCTGTCGGTGGCTTACCCACTTTCGGGATGGGTGAGACACAAGAAATGGGTTATTCGTCCGGGATTTTACTCGTTTCCCAGACATTGTTAAACTATTGCAGCATCGTCTCCCTTGCTTTTTGTGGTGCGTTTCTTAGCATGCTCGTAGTGACGCCGTCCTGCCCCGGAGCGCTCTTGGCATTGCTTTGTGTGACGGCGGCGTCTGAGCTCCCAGGGTGTCAGGGGCATGTCTTCGTTTGCCGTACCGTCCCATGGATCCGGTGAGTAAATACCCTGGTTGGGTGGGTTCGATGGCTGCAGGAAGAATACTGTATACCCGGTTCTTCTAAGATTTTCTTCATGCTCTCATCGGCCAGTAAGGCAAGGATGGGAACCATGTGCCCCTGTTTTCTTTAGCAAAACATGACGTTGAAGGTGTTCCATACTTTGTTCAGCTGCGTGCTCTTGTCAAATGATTCGCAGTGCTCTAACCAGCGCTCTACGTTGATATCCCGGGCGTGCTTGCTTGCTTGCTCTGTAAGGTTGTTTACTTGCATGAGCGTGCTACGTTGTTTGTCCTTTCGGTGTTTGTTTAGAAGCGTCGTTCTTTGTTCCCATAGCGAGAGAAGGAGGGTATCTGGGTTGGTGTCTCCGCTCACCTGTCGTTTCTCCTTCTGTTGCCTTTGTCAAGAGTTTCGATAGGTCCTGGTATTCCACTTGGTTGATGTTTTCCCTGACGTAGCGTCTAAAGTTGTCCCATATCCCCGTACAGGTTGTGCGCTCGGTTTGTTTGTGGGAGTCAAGAGTGAGTGCCATCGCTCTTGGGAAGTGCTCGCTGCCCCAGGCGTCTTCTCGGAAGATCCATTCGAGTCGGTCGATCGTGTCTGGTGAGGCCCAAGCCAGGTAAAGTACTGTGTCCTGTTGTCTGGCGCTGATTCCGTACCGTGTCGGAATTTTCATGTCGTTGACGAGTGTCGTGTCCGCTTGCTCTTGCGCGTTGTATTGCTCGGTACCCCTCGTCGAGGTCTTGTTTGAGCCCCATGCCGCGTGCATCGCGTTAAAATCTCCGCAGAAGAGCGTGTAGTCTTCCGGGTTTTTCTTTCTAAGGTCCCTTATCCAGTTAAATAAGTCGAACTACGGTGTCCCGTGTCGGGTTTGTAGTATGCCGAGATGATCAGGAGTCTTTTATTGTCACTGCCTTCGAGTTCGATGCCGACTGCAACCACTTGGTGAGTTGCGCTGCACCACTGTTAGGTGTCAGTCTGTACATTTGGTGTCAATCTGCATTATAATAAAAACTTCATTTCTTCTTCTGTGCCGAGGTAAGCAACACGCCTTTGTATTATGTTATTTCCATTTAGTTTAGTGACGTTTTTATAAAAGATAATTGCTTTTTGTAGAGCCTTCAAAGACAAAAAATTGAAAATAGGGAAAACACACTGTTTGTGTTCTCCCTATCCCGGTGGTCTGAACTTCCTCGTCGGAGAACCAAGCACAGTGCACTGGTATAGTGTAGTGAGTTTACTTTCTTGTAAAAAGAATTAAAAAAGCATTGTACAACCTTCGCTTATTCATTCCCTGGGTTCGATGCCGCCATGCAGGCATAATGGAAATAACTGGTCATGATGAACGTGCATGTCCTTGACGGGGTTCAGGAGCAATTTCCGCTTGGGTACGATCAGCTCCATGTGGCCTTGAGTAGATGCTGCAGCTCACCAAATGTGGTTCGCATTGGTTTTTCTTATTGCACCAGTTCCTCACACGTGCTTTGCTTAGCTACAGCTTGTAGACTATTTTGAACGCCTGAAATATATAATTCAACTGACAACAATCAATGCATGCGCAAGGTGGCATCAAAAGGTTTGCGAACTGTCAACGGTGAACAAAAACAAGACGCAGTACCGCAGCACGATGCCAGGTGGCCCTCCCTGGTCTGTTTGCCAGACAGTGCGCCAAGATTCATTGTGTGGAGCTGAATTCTGAGCTGCACATCTTTATTCAGAAAGAATTTCGTAACTTTTTTGCTGTTTAACATGACTGAAAAGCTTGAACTGCTTGCATGGATCAAATTTTGTGTAAAAATTGGCGCGAACATGTAAAAAACCCAGAAACTGCCGCAGTAGGTATTTTGTGACTGTGTTATAGGAAAAGTTTAAATCCGAGTGGCATGGATGTCCTAAGCAAGGTCAAGAATTGCTTGAAGAAAATTAACAAACACGACGCCCTTCGACGAGTGCAACCCCTGAAAACATTGAATAAAGTTATATGTTAATTCTTTACGACCATTGGATGATCATTTCGGACACTTCTAAGCAACACGACAACGGTTATAATTCAGCAAAGTCTGTTTTAAACCAAAAATAAAAAAATGAGACAAATCTTTACCATATTTGTGCCACGTGCCCTGACGACCCGACCAAAAGAAGAAAAACAAACCTTCCCCAATCCTCAAGCTTGTCTAGTTCCAGAACATGATTTCCGTTCCTCAACTTTCATATACTCCTTATGTCACTACCTACAACTTTTTATATTTCCTAAAGCAAAGCTGAACCTCAAGAGATGGAGATTCCGCTCAGTCGAAGAGATTCAGGAAAAGACAAGATTGTCCTAAGAAGCCTGAAGGAGGAAGACGTCCCGAAGGCGTTCAAGCAGTGGTAGACCTGCTGATGCCATTGTATTACCTCCAAAGGAAACTAATTTGAGTGAGATGGCCTACAATAGAACTTGAAGTCATCTGGCCTGTATTTAGAGAGTGCATTCAGAAACCTTTTTTCACATGACCTGATACTTCCCGTAACGATAAACAATGTATATAAAGCAGTTTCTTTCAAGCAATTTAAGTCGCTATGCCTTTTTGCCACGCGCCAGATATCGACTTGAATGTTGGTCCCTTTTTCTTTGCGAAGAAAACTGTTTACTTGAGCGTGCATGTGTTTAATAATCACGTTTTCGTGAATGTCGCATCCTTCCAGAAATGCCAGGCCACGTCCGAGTCCTTCAAGCTCCATTCAGCAGCTTCCACCGACCTCGTTGAACTGTAAGATGTGATACATAAGTCATTATTTTTTATTTACGTAGCATTCCGAGGTAGCTGCAATTTCTCTAGTATGTTAGTATGTTATGGTATACTATATTCCAGTCTCATTAGAGAACTTCCAGAAGAGATAGAGCAAAGTCGGAAAAAACCACCACAATCTCGAACTGCAGTATTTTGTCGTAGCAGCGAATATGTACCGAATTTGGCGCAGTATCCAGGCGAATCTGCCCGTCCGTCCAAAGCAAGCTTCAAATTCCGCACTTGGGCCTCTTCCAACAACTTTCACTGTCCTTCTTTGCAAAACTTAAAAACAAATTACCAACATGAACATGTTAAGTATTTTTTACGAAAGAATAAATTTAAAGCCACGTTTTACAAATGGTTGTTTACTCTGTCAATTGCCGGATACAGATGAGAACTCTGGAGGCTGAAGAGTGTCCTTGGGGTGACAACTTCTACGTACGCCCATCGACTACAGCATTGGGAGGGCAGCAGTTGAGTTATTCCCTGAAAACCAAATCGCTGCACAGAGCTCTAGGTTGAGCATAGGCTGCAGCCTAACAACCTCTTGGTTTCTCCAACAGAACTCGTGACCTGATGGACACCAGGTGCGAACTTCCACAAGTGTTCCTTCGCACTTAAGTTCACACGTGCGAGATATGGGCACTCGCGGCAATCTGAAGGTATACCTGTTTCAGGTGTTCGCCTTGCACTAAAGAGACTCCGTCTCCCTCAAGCTGTACAGACTTCCTCCCCGTGGGCACAAGGCTCAGCAGTGCCAACGTCTTTCTGCCTGAAGCAAATAGCACACATTCGTAATTGAATGGCGGGGCAGAAGTGGAAACCTTATGGGGTTTCTGGGGTTTGCTGCACATTCTGTGCACCCATGGCGCCACAATACCAATTACAAGTATTCCCCATATTTTAAACTGGCGTTAAACAGTAAAGTAAAGGCCCGTTCACACATATGCGACCTCTTAGAATTGGGTGCCTTGGAACCTCTTAATATTTCTTTAAACGCGAGGACACACTGGCGCCATCTATTGGGTAGCAGTGTAAACTTGGCGGTCCGGCATATTTTCTATTTCCTCGCGCATTATTCTTTCTTTCTTTTGACAACGTTATAACTTTTGACAACGTTATAAACGAGCCTCTCTCGTCCTCAGAAAATTTAAGAGGTTTCAACACGTCTTCTCTCTCTCGGTCGTACTCGGCTGCAGGAGTGTGAACGGGCCTTTATGTATCATCAATATAACATACTCCTGTCTGATGTCATTGAGGGGGTTTATTTATTCAAGGCCCCAAGGGGCATTATAGAGGGGAGTGGTTGGTTAGTACAGTTCTAAATTTCGCGTTATCGGTGATGGTGACGATGTCATCGGGAAGGCCATTCCAGTCCACAATAGCTTCCGGTATGAGCGAATGTTGATGGGCTGCTGAAGTGGTCTTGGGACGGGCGATCTTGCATGAATGATCCACTCTTGCAGAAATATAGCTGGGCGGGCTGAGGAGAGACTGTCGTAATGGTTCAGAATAGTAAATTTTATGAAGAAGGCAAAGACGGGAAATTCTGCGACGAACGGAAAGGTCAGGAAGAGTTAATTGAGATTTCATAGCAGTGACACTAGAAAAGCGAGAGTAATCAGAAAGAATAAATCGAGCAGCACGATTTTGAACAGATTCGATTGCGTTGGTTAGATAAGCCTGATGGGGGTGCCAGATAGCTGAAGCATACTCTAGTTTGGGGCGAACAAGCGTGACGTAAAGGAGACGTTTGAGGTTAGAAGGAGCAGACTTGAAATTACGACGGATATAGCCAAGTGAACGGTTCGCAGAGGATATTGTCTTGTCTACATGAACATTCCAGGACATATTAGTGGTTAGATGGACGCCAAGATACTTGTACTGTGCAGCAGTCTGAAGGGTAGTGCCGTTCAGTGTTAAAGAGTTTAAGGGCTGGGAGGAGGAACGTGTGAAGCAGAGGTGCATGCATTTGTTAATATTGAGAGACATTTGCCATGTGCGGCACCATTCAGCAATTTTGTTAATGTCGTTCTGGAGTGCAATATGATCGTCTGGGTCTTTTATTAGTCTATAAACAACACAGTCATCAGCGAAAAGACGAATAGAGGACGAGAGGTGAAGAGGGAGATCATTAATGTAGATTAAAAAGAGTAAAGGCCCAAGCACAGTTCCCTGTGGAACACCGGAAGAAACGGGAGAGAAAGAGGAGGACGTGCTGTTAGCGAAAACGAATTGAGAGCGATGAGTAAGGAATGATTCAATCCATTGAAGAACAAGAGGGTCCAGTTTTAGCGAACTAAGTTTAAAGAGAAGGCGATTATGTGGAACTTTATCAAAAGCTTTGGCGAAATCAAGAAAAACAGCGTTAGTTTGATAACCAGTGTCAAGATTTTTAAACAGGTCGTTAGTGAGAAAAAGTAGCTGGGTCTCACAAGACAGGTGTTTCCGGAAGCCATGCTGCGCGTTGGTGAAGAAGTTGCAGGATTCCAGGAAGTTAATCAGGTGCTTGTAGATGACGTGCTCGAGGATCTTGCAGGAGATGCAGGTGAGTGATATTGGCCGATAATTTAGTGGAGATGTTTTACTGCCGGACTTGTGGACTGGAATGACCTTACCAATTTTCCAGTCGGAAGGTAACACACCTGTATCCAGGGACTGCTGAAATATCTTTGTGAGGTAAAGGCCGGATGCAAATTTAGTGTTACTTAGAACCTTCGCATTAATACCGTCTATGCCACATGATGAAGACATTTTGAGGGATTCTATAATGCTGATTACACCTTGAAAGTCTATAATAATAGGATCCATTGGAAAATAATTTTTTGTAACAAGAGGAATTCCAGTAATGGGCGTAGAAACTGTGAAAGCATTAGAAAATACCCTGTTTAGAATATTTGCACATTCACTATTCAATATGTTATCACCGGAGCTATTCACTAGATTGATTTCTGGGTGTGGTTTTTCATTAACAAAGCTCCAAAATTTTTTAGGGTTGTTTAGTAACACATTAGGTAGAGTGTGCTGAAAGAATGTGCGCTTACACTCCCTCAACATACTTTTATATTCAGAAGAGCAAGTGGCATGCTTAGACCAAGCTTCTGGTGTATTTGCTTTTTTAGCGTTCCTGAAAAATCTTTTCTTTTTGTTAGATACACGACGTAGGGAATTATTGTACCATGGTTTAGACGCGGTAGTTCGAATTGTTGCGCACGGTATGTATTTTTCAATAAGTTCAAACAATTTGGTCTTAAAAGCTTGCCAATTTTCGTCAGCGTTACGGCAGTCGAAGGTTTCATTAAAAGAAACAAAATAGTCGGAGAGCTCGGAGTTCATCATGTCATAGTTTCCCTTGTGGTACAAACGTATCTTTTTAGAAATGCACGTCGACTTTGATGGTTTGATATCAAGAAAACAATGAAGAGCCTTGTGGTCGCTAATGCCATCTAGTGGAGATAAATCCTTAACTAGAAAAGGATCAGTGACAAGTGCCAAATCCAGAATATTTGAACTATTTTCAGTGACCCTTGTAGGGAAGGAAACCAACTGGGTGAGGTTGAAAGAAAAACACAAGTCTATAAAATCGCGGTCCACACTTGATCCCCCGAAACAACTTGTAGTCTGAGCATTCCAGTCTATACCAGGAAAATTAAAATCACCAAAAAGAAAAATAGGTTTGTTGGCATGACTCAGCGACAACATAGACAGTTCATCACGAAGCAAGTTACTAAATTCAGGGGAAGCATCGGGAGGACGGTAACATGCGCCAATCAAAAAAGACCCAAAACAACAACTTAAAGAAACCCAAACAATCTCGAGAGCACTGTGAGACAAAACCTTCTGACTTGTGATTCTTCTGTCTACAGCGATAAGGACTCCACCACCTCGACGGTTTGCTCTGTCATGTCGATAAATATTGAAATGGGGATGGTCTGGCATTATTTCACTATCATCAACGTCAGAGTGAAGCCACGTTTCTGATAGCAAAACAACGTTAGCATCACATGAGGTAATAATAGACGACAGATCATCACGCTTGTGCATTACGCTACGTGCGTTAGCATACAAAACACTGATTAAAGTTTCGGAACCCGCGATATCAGTAGCACTCCCCGCGTCCCCTTATCTCAACATTTCTATTACGGTTTCTGTCTGGGCATCATATATGAATGTCTTAGAGCCAATGTGAAGCTTATCTAGCCGAAGCTTGAAAGGTAAAGACTGACTTTTGGCAAAAGTAACAAGCTTTTGGCGCGCGATCCGTGTATTTTCACAGAAGTCTTCTGAAATAGAAAATAAGCTGCCCTTGAGGCGAGAGCCATTCTGTAGTAACTGACTTTTAGTTTTGAAAGACGAAAAACACGTTATTATGGGTCGGTTTTTCCCTTCTTGAAATGTGCCAATCCTATGCGCACGCTCAATGTCAGAAGTTTGTAAAATAATACCAAGGTTCTCTTCGGCGAATTTGAGCACTTTTTGTTCAGATATCGCCCATGACTCTCCTCGGACGTCGGTTATGCCGCGAAAAAGCAAATTGCAGCGGCGGGATCGGTTTTCAAGATCGTTACTCCGAGATAGCAATGACGCTGTAGCCGTGGCTTGATCAGCGAGTGCACTCCGAATGCTAGTTACCTCGGCTCTAGTCTCGGAAAGGGTTTCAAGCTCAGCCTCAATTGCTGTAATTTTCGTTTTAATGGCAGAAAGTGAGCCCTCCAACTGGGCCTGCTTCTCTAGAAGAGTTTTGACATCGCACCTAATCGAGTTCTGACCTTCTTCAAGTTTAGAAGAATTGGCCTCAATCTTTTTTACAATGGCAAGAATTTCGTCCAGTTGGGGTTGTTTCTTAGTATCTGGGCCTGGATTGGATTCAACATCGCCAGAGAGCTGCAACAGTGCACGAATCAAGCTCAAGGAGTCACATATTATGCAGCAAAGCACACTTGGGCACGGGAGCACTAGGAGGCACAGGTTGCTAGATTTCTTAGAATACAAGGAATAGCGTTTACACACCTGCAACAAGTGGAACATAGTGGGGTCAGGCGTGGCATTCGCAAGAAAGCTCCCGTGCCCACTGACGCGACGACGGCCGGCGCTCAGTATTTGTAGGCAGGCCACTGCGCAGCCCGATGACGACACATCCGCTTCAGGGTTAGTGACGGTGCGGAAATGCAGATGGCTTGTGCACAGCAGCGGCGGTGGAAACAGCTCCCGTGGATAACTTGGTGGCGTAACGATGACAGGGCCAACATCCGTGGTGTTGCTGACGGCAATCGAAGGAAAGATGCAGCCGAAGATGACGCATGCGAGCGGGAGCTGCAACAAGTGGAACATAGTGGGGTCAGGCGTGGCATTCGCAAGAAAGCTCCCGTGCCCACTGACGCGACGACGGCCGGCGCTCAGTATTTGTAGGCAGGCCACTGCGCAGCCCGATGACGACACATCCGCTTCAGGGTTAGTGACGGTGCGGAAATGCAGATGGCTTGTGCACAGCAGCGGCGGTGGAAACAGCTCCCGTGGATAACTTGGTGGCGTAACGATGACAGGGCCAACATCCGTGGTGTTGCTGACGGCAATCGAAGGAAAGATGCAGCCGAAGATGACGCATGCGAGCGGGAGCTGCAACAAGTGGAACATAGTGGGGTCAGGCGTGGCATTCGCAAGAAAGCTCCCGTGCCCACT